>CM069867.1:6192480-6194980 GCA_036172795.1 Pelodytes ibericus | reverse complement strand
CAGCCAAACCCTGTATGTGTTTACATCTCAAACCTATGAGGGATCACCCAGACACACAATTGAACGTTGCACTGTCTCTTTAATTGTTCTCAATCAGTCAAGGGCTACCCCGCTACGTGCGGTTCGGTCGTTTCAAGTTACCTTCTGCAGGTGATGGCACTGAATCTGGCCACACAGGCTCTAAACCGATTTATATATCCCAGAATGGTGACTAACTTTGGACCCACCACCTATGGTGAACTGCCTTTCCCATGATGCTCTGACAGCGAATCCTATGCGAATTAAGATCAAGGAAATAACTGAAAGTGGTCCAAGTTCTGGATTTGGTGACCCCCAGACTCCTGTTTGTTTTAAACCTCACTGTAAACTGAAGCCTGTTAGATGACTGCATGTGAATAGCATCCTTCTCATCTCATTAGATCCGGGATTAGATTCGGGTTTAGAACGTTGACCTCCTGCTCCTTCTAGATTCGAATTTACATTCTAGAGCATTCTCCTCATTTTTCATATTCCAGCAAGACAAAGACTAGACACTGATCTCCAGGACCCTTGTGTCTGGTATAATTTAACTACATCAGATAGGACCTGATTTTAAGTCGACATGCCTTGTACCATACTCTCCAATCCATAATTTGGAGATATATATATATATATATATATCCATTTATAATATAATTATACACCATATTATATTTACAAAGTTGTTCAAACACACCACAAGATGTCAATTTGGGGTTTCAAAAATACCCCTCTCGCTCACCCCAGCTACATCATTAGATTATGATCTACAGGCTCCACAACGATTGGATTTACATCATTTTAGTATATCTCCCAAAAAAAAAAAAAAAAATAGCTCAAATCTGATCCCCAAAACAGTGTCACTATGCAGTAATATTCAAAAGGTTTTAATCTGTCATCGATTTTATCATTTAAATCCGTTTTCGGCACTTTATTCTGCGCCATCCAACAGACGCTACAACCACAGGGCATCATCCAACTGTATTTTTTGGACTAATACCAGTTAAATAATTCTAAAAAATATTTTATTTGCTTTTCTTTTAAAATTTATTAAATAGACTTCCAAATGAATACATTTATTATATTAATATAACAGCCTAACGTTTCCTCGACTTAAATCATTTTTTTTTATTACAATTTACTAAATATAAAGATCCATAGTTCTACAATGCAGCCAACATAGAACAACAACATAGGAGTATGTATTTTGTTTTATTTTTAAATATGTTATAAATTATAAATATTCAACAACCTTAACAAATATAAAAAAGCGTCCTTAAGTGTAAACAAAAACAAAAAAAAATACCCATTTACACCCAGATCTCGCTTGGTTCTCTTTTTGAGCATACAATGTTGCAAAAAAAAAAAAAAAAATACACACATTCTATATTGTATTATTAAAAATAAATAATAGATACAATTAAAAAAAAAAAAAACAATTATATATTATAATGCTCTCTCTATAGCTGTCTTTCCTTTTATATAATTTTATTAATACAATATAGAATGTATATAAGATATTTATTGTATACATTTATATTTAATACATATAATAAATTAATAGTACATACATAAATATATATATATATATATATATATATATATATATATATATATATATATATATAAAATGTTTATCATAAATCATGATTTCGAGATAAATAATGATTAAATGCCAGTTTTGTTGAAAATTAAACAGATTATTATTAACCAATTTCACACATTAAACCTTATCCAAGGAGGACACAATCGAGAATTTATTACAATTGGCAGACGAAATAAATCAAATAAATCTATTTATCTGAAAGTTGTAACAGAAAAAAGATTTATTGTAATTTTTTTTTTTTCCTTTTTTTTTTTTTTTTTAATTCCTGGTGGGACCATGAAAGGCATCTTTGAGGGGAGAATTGGGGATCAGTGAGACGTTTGATATCATTTCACAGATTTGTGAGGAGCCTCTATATAAGATGGGCTGGCTGAGGGTCATGGAAGACAAATGGAGTCTCAAAGGCTAAGCCATCACTGCTATTCACTGATAAGTCCCTGGCAATATGGATGGAGATACTGACTGACTGGTGAAGGTTTTAGATAGTTTAATGATATAGCATTCATCATGTGTAAAACATGCAACAGAGACTGGAAGTTATGGGTGGTATTTGGGTTATAGCCCCTGATCTCATCCTCTATGTCCTATGTGAGTCTGGGGGTCTGGTTTCTATTAAATCATGAAAAATTGGTGAACACAGATTTTTAGCTCCTAGCTTCCTTCCTGTGACAGTCATACATTTTACTAGGAAACTGGAAGGGTGACAGGTGTGCCCAATTGGACAGGCATTTCCCAAAATTTTTTACAGACCAGCCCCCCCCCCAAAAAAAAAACCCCTGGGACCCCAAACTCACAGCTGCAAACCGAGAAGGTAAATCAATACAGACCAACCAAATTCTTATGTAAAATATATTGCTATAGAAATAACTGCTGCAA
>CM069867.1:6157480-6187480 GCA_036172795.1 Pelodytes ibericus | reverse complement strand
AGAGTGGCAGTATTACACGCGTGTGTCTGAGTGAGTGGCAGAATGTGCATGTGAGAGTGGCAGGATTACACGCGTGTGTCTGAGTGAGTGGCAGAATGTGCATGTGAGAGTGGCAGGATTACACGCGTGTGTCTGAGTGAGTGGCAGAATGTGCATGTGAGAGTGGCAGGATTACATGCATGTGTCTGAATGAGTGGCAGCATGTGCATGTGAGAGTGGCAGGATTACACGTGTGTGTCTGAGAGAGTGGCAGCATGTGCATGTGAGAGTAGCAGGATTACACGTGTGTGTCTTAATGAGTGGCAACATGTGCATGTGAGAGTGGCAAGATTACACGCGTGAGTCTGAGTGAGTGGCAGAATGTGCATGTGACAGTGGCAGGATTACACGTGTGTGTCTGAGAGAGTGGCAGAATGTGCATGTGACAGTGGCAGGATTACACGTGTGTGTCTGAATGAGTGGCAGCATGTGCATGTGACAGTGGCAGGATTACACGTGTGTGTCTGAGAGAGTGGCAGAATGTGCATGTGACAGTGGCAGGATTACACGTGTGTGTCTGAATGAGTGGCAGCATGTGCATGTGACAGTGGCAGGATTACACGTGTGTGTCTGAATGAGTGGCAGCATGTGCATGTGAGAGTGGCAGGATTACACGTGTGTGTCTGAGTGAGTGGCAGAATGTGCATGTGACAGTGGCAGGATTACACGTGTGTCTGAATGAGTGGCAGCATGTGCATGTGAGAGTGGCAGGATTACACGTGTGTGTCTGAGTGAGTGGCAGAATGTGCCTGTGACAGTGGCAGGATTACACGTGTGTGTCTGAGTGAGTGGCAGAATGTGCCTGTGACAGTGGCAGGATTACACGTGTGTGTCTGAGTGAGTGGCAGAATGTGCCTGTGACAGTGGCAGGATTACACGTGTGTGTCTGAATGAGTGGCAGCATGTGCATGTGACAGTGGCAGGATTTTTATAAAAAGGCACAATCAGCATTTGTTAAACTGCAGTCCCCTGACACAAACCAGAGATATATATATTTTTTATCTTTGGAGCATTTTAATTACTTTTATACTCCTAATTTGTCTGGGGCAGGGCCGAACTGAATGCTACTGATTGCTCCACTTTGACCACTTTGCACCAGAAATTGCTGTTTAAATGGACTTTAAACTTATAGTTTTCTCTATTCTGAACAGTACAATATGGTGAAATGCTATGTTATGATGATGCAGTGCTATGGGGCTGGTCTCCAGTCGTTTCCAGGGCTGAATTTTAATCTCAGTGCAGCCCTGATCTTCCGCAGTGCCGCTTGTTTTCCCTGTAACTAGCATTCCTTGATATTGCACGCACACACATTTTAATATAATAACATTGTGTTCATTGCCATAAAAATGGACATATCCGGAATGGAGATTTGTAAAAGGGGGTGGGGTTAGTAATATAGCTACGCCCACACCAGGGCACCAAAATAAACATTGTAACATTATAATATTGTGTTGAAATCTTACGCACTGTGACATTGCAGGTTTAACCCCTTCCTGCCTGTGGGACGTTCCAGGCCGTCCTGCTTTTTAGCGCCTAGAGGCTTGTAGGAACGACATGGAACGTCCTGTATTAGTACAGCTCGTCGCGGCCCCCAGGGACTTGCAGCGTGGTCCCCACTGTCCGATGAGGCCACTTTGAGTGGCCTCAATCTGACACATAAAATTTTACTGGAAAAAAAAAAAAACTCCTGCAGGACGGTATAGACCGTTCCAGCTCGTCGCGGTTCCCTGTCCCTGCAGTGGGATCCCCAGTGTCAGCAGAGACTACTTTGAGTGGCCTCATTCTGACATTTAAAATATACAGTGATGCTCAACGTGAGTGTAGGCTTCATTTTTTTGAAGACCTGCGTGAGGATCTTCTGCGTTTGGCCACACCCCCGGCAACGTCACGACGCAAAGTATCAGGGTTTTTTGGCTGGGACCCACAAGGTCTGTAGAGACCCTACTTGGGTCATCTCTGCCTATGTCTCTTATGTCCTTAAAGACCATAGCGCCATCCATAGTAAATGGTTTAATGTTGTCATTATCTTTTTACATTACATTACCATTTACTTATATAGCGCCAACAATTTACGCAGCGCTAGGTACAGAGCATAGAAGGGAACAACATACTAAGTTAGCCAAACTAGAACAGACTGGTCCATGAGGTAGAGAGCCCTGATCGCAGAGCTTACAATCTAGAGGGTTATCAGAAGTCACAGGATTAAATGTTTTTTTTTTGTCCAATATTTTTGATTGTGCATGTGTAATTTCACACTATCAACTGTATGCTCTATATCAAAGTAATTTTATCAGTTCTACACCAACCAAGCACAATAAGGAGAATTGTAAAAAAAATAAATCATTTTTTTAAAGAACATAATAGTGGACCAGATTTGGCATGTTTTTATAATTATATTGCGACACACGCTAGCAGTCATATCATAGTTGTTTAATAACACTGTAATGTGGAGATCAGTGACATTAGGGACAGAAATCCCTGACCCCTAGCCAATGGGGGGGAAAGCCAAATCACCCAAAGGGTTACTCGTGAACCAATCACCCAGGAGTCTCTTGGAAGTACATTTTCATTGATTGTTTATGTTCCTCACAATCAGGTTGTTATAAGAGGTCAGTATATAAGCCCAAAAAAAAATAAGATATATATTCAATAATTTTAAGGTCCAGAAAACAGATTTAATGTTCCTAATGTCTAATTAATGGTCAAAGTTAAAATGTGTCCACAGGTAATAGCCCCCGAGATCCAATGTATACATATTAATATAACAATATGGGATCCTCTCGGACTAGGAAATTGGCAGGGATCACTTGGAACGAAACTTGTAAGTGGTTTGGTATGTGTGATATTTGTGTTGCTAACGGTCTGTGTTTGTGTTGTCTGTTTCAAGGGTCTCATCCGCAAGTGCATCCCGACCACTGACACCATGCCCCTGCTGGAAGACCTAGAAGCTGCTCCAACGTTTCCCACCATGGAAGCTTACAGTGCAATAATGCTGGATGACCTACAAGAATCGAGGGAGTATGCCTTATCACCTTGCACGCCACGAATTCTGTGGGGAAGTGGGCGTGGCTTGATAACCATCAACTGGCCAATCCCCAAATTGCTTCACATTTTGCCTTGAATGACACGTCTTAAAGGATCGCTCCAATCTAAAACAGAAAAAAAATAACAATATTAAAGTGGACACTTTCAAATAAAAATGCATTTATTTGCTCCAATTCTTTACCTCTTAAAAACAGCCCATTCATGGGGAATGATCATCCCACTCATGTGCATGAGCATCTCCTGGGAGCCAATGAGAGAGCCATAAAAATCCTCTCTCTTTGATCTCACCAGTGATCAGGATCGTGGTGGCTGAATGAAGCTTGTCTCATTGGTTTGATCACTACAAGAAGAACTGTTCAAGTCGCTGGGTCATCTTGCTATGTCAACAACAGATTAGACATTCAGGTTAAACCCTATTTGATGCAGCAAACTTAATGTCCCTTTATAAAGTAGTGTTCCAGATAAGAGAGCAAAAGTATGGCCATCGCATGTTGTAGATATCCTATTAGCTCATATGCCTTATTACTAGTGTTGAGCGAACCCGAACCGCACTGTTCGGGTTCGTACCGAACTTTACGGTTTTTGGACCCCGGACCCGAACACGGACATTTCACTGTATGTTCCTGTTGGAGTTCGGGGTTCGGCGATTACATTGTATGTAATGCTTATTCACAAGAATAGGGACTCTATTTCGGTTTATAGAATAGCAATAGCATTACATGTATTCCATAAACCGAAATTCTGTAAACCGAATGTGTTTCGGTTTATAGACTTTCGGTTTATGGAATACATATAATGCTATTGGCTTTCTATAAACCGAAATAGAGTACCCATTAATAAGAATAGGTCAATTGACCTATTCGTATGAATGGGGACACTCTTACCCACATTTTACTTCATTTTGCAGCCCTCTAGCCCTTTCCAGGACTTTTTTAGAGGCATTTTCGTGGCCAAAAGTTTGTGTCCCCATTGACTTCAATAGGGTTTGGGGTCAAGTTCGGGGTCAAGTTCGAGCCCGAACCCAGACTTTTTCCCGATTTTCGGCCGAACCCGCCGAACGCAAACATCCAGGTGTCCGCTCAACTTATTACAAATCATAAAATAGATAAACATTTGTGTTGTTTAAAAGAAAATTCATCAATATATCCATTGAAAGAAACGCTGTTACCGAAACATAAGTTATACTGTGAATGTAGAAAATAAAAATATATAATAAATGATCTATATGTTGTAAATGAACACACAATTATGTTTTAAATGTGTCTGTGGAATCTACTTTTATATACTTTTAAAGGGAAACTTGTTATTTGCATATCAAGTCCCAGGGTGATGTCATAAGCAGGGGACTTCATATTTAAATGTCTCGGTTTACAGGGGTTTGGTTTAGAGAGCCGGTCATTGGTTTTCCTCTTTGTTTATTAATATGGATGAACATCGATTCCCTGTAATTCTTTTGTTATTGAGTTAGACAGATTGTATGTCACAGTAGCGTAGAGGGCCAAAAACCAACACTTAGTTTGGAAGGTAAAAGAAGTCCCTTCCACTCTTTTTTGGTTATGAGCTCTCTATTAAGAGGTTAATCTAATCTTGCAGATATTACGGTGATTAGGATGAATATATAGCTGTTATAAGCTCAGACTGTTTTTCCCCCTTCACAATGACATAACTCCTCTTGACCCTGGGGGACGATAGGGTTGCCACCCTTTCGTCCCAAAAATACTGGCCATGCTACTCCCACCATAGACTTAACATTGGGGTCAAATACTGGCCAGGTGGCAACCCTAGGGGCGGAGCTTGGGAGGTCGAGTGTTGGCACTAGTGCGTATGCACAGTAGCCAGTCCCTGGGATCTCAGACACACGCTAATAACTTTTTCATTTCATTTTTATATTTTTAAATTGGAGGATGCCATTGGGTACCTTTTTAGTTTCCAAAATATAAATATATTACGTTTTTAAATATATTTATATATTAAACATTTTCCAGTAAGAGAAATATACAATAGTGTTTACAGAAGTTTCAATTTTGCCCAACAAAATAATCCAACAAAAAAAACACTGATTAAGTGATATATATATATATATATATATATATATATATATATATATATATATATATATATATATATGAACAATATTATATACCCATAAAGATATAGAAATCTAGCTGTAAAGTACAATGAAACACATTTGAATTAATATGAAGGTTAAACAAAAGCAAAAAACAAAATGAACCTGATACAAAAAATATTAAGGAGGGATTAAACTCTAAAAATATAAAATGCTAGAACAAACAGCTTACCTATAAATCTTCAGCGTGTTCTGTGCTACTTCTTCTATTACAGTGCCGACATCTTGTGTGTGTCTCACTGTCTGCCGGCTTCCTCTTTTTACAGTGTCATACTTCCAAATTGTCTACATAAACACTCGCACTGCACTCTTGCTCCACAGTCATCCGTCCTAACCATTCACAATCGCACGCACATTCCCATTCACGCATTAATTCCTCCCTCCCACCTTACGTGATTGACACACAGACAAACCATTAGGGGCTACCGACAGTCGCCAGACCATCTCAGGGCAGCAGCACATGGATTATTGAAGGTCTGTGGCTGCATACCTTCATACAAAGTGGTGCATGCATACGCCAATGAGTCAGTCATCGAAAAACTAGTAATACAAAAGGTCTATAATTCCTTCAAGTTATCAGTCCAGAAAGTTTTCTTAATGAGAGGTGGGAAATGAAGAATTATAAACTCCATAAAACCCCCCAGATATGTAAAAGTACAGCAGGATGATCGAAACGGCCATCTATACAATATGCTATTGTATCATGCGTTATACTTGAATGAGAAGCCAATGGCCAACTATATAACTAAGGGCAGTTACTTAGTTTTCCAGATCCCAGTCACCCAGTTCTACACTCACATAAAGCTGAGTTTCATTGGAGAGTCGGTCTCTGCCAACATTTGTGTGAATTTCCAAAGTCAAAGGTTACAAAAGCATTCACAGTAGGATGGGTTTTAGAGATTACAAAGTGAGTTTAGCAGTGTGCTGTACAACCCCTGATTTAACATGCTTAATTTAGCTCCATGCATTCAGTGAACTGCACACAGTAGAGGAGATGGCTTGCACCTAGGGCCCATGGTAAGTAGCCTGGGGCATAGGGCATTGCCTCTTTAATATATATATATATATATATATATTTTTTTTTTTTTTTTAAGTACTGCATCGTGTAACTTAAAGAAAGAGCAACAGATCAATCTTATCACATTTTTTTTTACTCATCTCTTTCTATCCCCTAAAAACTGTAAATACAATGCAATTGAATTTAGAAGCCCCGGAGAAATTATTTTCAAAGTAAAACTACAGAACAACTGTAAATTGTTTAAAAATAAGTACATATCCCATATATTAAACACGTTTTTTTTTTTTAAATGTTTTTCTGACTTGTTTTCTCAAGATAACAAGTTGTTTTCTTGAAAAAACAAGTCTGGAAAATATAACAAAATACATGGCCTTTCTGGGCTTCCGTAGCTGCTTTAATGAGGGATTATACTGTCCATAAAAAGCAATTATCCCTGTTTCAGCATCTTCCGAATAAAAAACACTTTTTCTAGGAAATTTAGGAAGGAACCCCTCTAAGGATCCCAAAAATTCCTCACTTTCCATCTATTCCGATTTTATCTTTAGCCACAAGGCTGAACAGGAAGAAATATGGAGAATATACTGTGCCATATACATGGGGCTTCCCTAAAAAACAGAGAATTCCCTACAAGGGAAAGACATTCATTTGCTCTGATCCTCAACAAATCAAAGACAAACTCTGCGCATGGGATCTGTGCATGAATGGAGTCCCCATTCATAAGAAATTCGGTTTTTTATAGTTCGGTTTATAGAATAGCAATAGCATTACATGCATTCCATAAACCGAAAGTCGTTCATTATGTCGGTTTATGGAATGTATAAGTAATGCCATTGGTATTCTAGAAACCGACTCTATTACGGTTTATAGAATGCCAATAGCACGAATGGACGAATGATTTTCGTTTATTAACCACTGGTTCATTCGTCTTTCGTTAGTTTAGCATTTTCGTTATTCGTTTTTCGGACGAATGGACGAAAATGCTATTTTCAGACGAAAATGCGTTCGTCTGAAAACAAATGCACATGTCTAATGAAAATGGTCTATACATTGTGTATAGTACAAAAAGTACAGTCAGTTGACCAACATGAAATTCTTTTTTTAATTTATTATTTTTATTTTATTGAATTTTTATATATATTTCTATTATCTTCTGTACATATACTTGTGATATTATAATGGTTTTTATATTTTATGTAAATATATATGTATGTATTTACATAATAATTATATACTTACATATATAAATATATGTAAATCTTGTTACGGTAATTCCCCGATATTGTAATCTATATTCAACATTTTCTTTTTAATCCTTTCTGTAACTTGTTATGTCTTTTAAAACTCAATAAAAAATTATTTGAAGAAAGTGTATGGGATGCAAATAACAGGGAATAGAGGGACGACAGAGAATTAGCGAGCTGGGAAATTGTATTGTTTTACAGATCAGTCATTCATACAGGGCTGGTTAATTCTCAGAAGAGTGAATCTACCAGCCACAAGGTATTGGTATTCAAAGTGTAAACACGCAAATGGACCCGAGTAATGTAATGAGTCCTGTGCTATATTTAAAGCAGCTTGCCATATTTCCAAAAAATGTCTGCCATTTTATTTTATCATAGGAGATAAATTAGATGCTATTCACTATGACCTTTCACATGAAAGGTTATTCAGATGAGATCAACAGGGACAATCCTGGGGAGCTCCCCCCAAAATGTATAATAAAATTAATGAGATGAAATGTTTATCTCACCTGCAACTCACCTTTTAGTGAATAGACCCCACTGTGTATTATGTAATGTCTTGGGTTGACTTAAAGGGACATTAATTTGGTGAGCTCAAATGAACAGTTCCACATAGCCTATTTTCTGCAGGGTCGACTCCGAGACCGGCCAACTGATCTCTAAACCTCGGATTTGGCTGTCAAAGATGGTAGCCCCGATCAACATTAGACGATGTTGGGTGCTGAATCGAGATCACTTGGGTGGTCTCTAGGTAGCCCCACTGGCTTTGCCACAAGTATTGTGAGATTCCTTTTTTTTTTTTTTAGAAGTGAAATAAATACCTAGGTGTGCTTTAACAGACAGGGTTTATTTACATCTCTTGACCAAGATAAATGTTCTGGGGATGAGATTTGGGATTTTGGTTTCCCTGTGTTTGACTTTGCGAGTTATCTTATGGAGCGGCTGGAAAAAGGCAGACGTCCTTGTGTTTGTGTGTTTGTGTAGGAGCACAGGTGCAACCAATGTGTCAAACAGACAGCTATTCACTCATTCGTGTAACTTTGAGTCCTGTCTCCTATGTACAAGTCTTGCTGTGCTGACACAACACCTCTATATAAACATCCCACTTAGGTAAATACTGTGGATAACAAGAGACAGATGTACCTGTACTTGTGTCCTGGGGGGGGGTGTTCGCGGGGGGAGTCTCCTGCTTGTGACATCACATTGTGGCTTGATATGCAAATGACACATTCCTTACGGAAAAGTAGTTCATTTGCATATCAAGTCACGGGTGATGTCATAATCTAGAGACACCACAGACATATTTAAAACAAATTTGTCTCCTATTTTTATGCCTTTGTAATTCTGCTAACACATTGGATAGATAATGTTTCATCATTATTTATCCTTTACTTACACAGTGTTATATTTAGGGTTTCCATTCAGTCAGTATTTTACAGGCAGGCTGAAAATTGGTTTGAGGTCAATATTAAGTTTAGAAAGGTAACAGCATGACTGATATTGTTTTGAACAGCACATATCCGTCTGTCTTCTCCACTTCCTTCCCATGTCTGTCTCTTTCCCTCTCCTTCCCTTCTCACCATATCTGTTCTCTCTCCTCATCCCCATCTTTGTTATCTCTCCCCCTCATCCCCCATTTCTGTTCTCGGTCCCCTCCCCCATATCTGTTCTCTCCCCTCTTCCCCATATCTGTTCTCTCTCTCCCTCCTCCCCCATATCTGTTCTCTCTCCCCCTCCTCCTCCATATCTGTTCTCTCTCCCCCTCCTCCTCCATATCTGTTCTTTCTCCCCCCTCCTCCCCATATCTGTTCTCTCTCCCCCTCCCCTATATCTGTTCTCTCTCCCTCTCCTCCTCATATCTGTTCTCTCTCCCCCCTCCTCCCCCATATCTGTTCTCTCCTTCCCATATCTGTTCTCTCTCCCCCCCATATCTGTTCTCTCTCCTCCTCCTCCTCCCCATCTCTGTTCTCTCCCCCATATCTGTTCTCTCTCCCCCTCCTCCCCATATCTGTTCTCTCTCCCCCTCCACCCCATATCTGTTCTCTCTCTCCCCCTCCACCCCATCTCTGTTCTCTCTCCCCCTCCTCCCCATATCTGTTCTCTCTCCCCCTTCTCCTCCATATCTGTTCTCTCTCCCTCCTCCTCCTCCATATCTGTTCTCTTTCCCCTTCCCCCATATCTGTTCTCTCTAGTGATGTCGCGAACCAGAATTTTCCCGTTCGCGAACTGCGAACGCGAATTTGCATAAAATTCGGACCAGCTGTCCGTCATAACAGACGGAGGTGTCGGGCAGCATAAAGGATGTCTGCACGTATCGTGCAGACGTCCCCCAGCTGCCCCATTCTCCCTGGTGGCTAGCGGGGCAGCAGGGGATGTCTGCGCGATGAGCACAGACCTCCCCTGCTGCCGCCCGGCACGACCGCCGGGGCTTTATTGATCATTTAAGCCGACAGCCTATAAACCGAACGACCTTCGGTTTATAGGCTGTCGGCTTATGGATACATGAACGTTCGGTTTATAGACAGCCAATAGGATTACATGTATTCATAAACCGAAGGTCTATACGAACGACCTTCGGTTTACCCAATGTTAAAGTATAGGAGGCGGACCGAACATCGCAATTGTTCGCCCGCCGAGGCGAACGTGAACATGCGATGTTCGCCGGGAACTATTCGCCGGCGAATAGTTCGGGACATCTCTAGTTCTCTCTCTCCCTCCTCCCCATATCTGTTCTCCCCCCCATATCCGTTCTCTCTCCCTCTCCTCCTCATATCTGTTCTCTTTCTCATTCTCCCCCATATCTGTTCTCTCTCCCTTTCCTCCTCATATCTGTTCTCTTTCTCATTCTCCCCCATATCTGTTCTCTCTCCCTTTCCTCCTCATATCTGTTCTCTCTCCCTCCCCCTTCTCCCCCATATCTGTTCTCTCTCCCTCCCCCTCCTCTCCCATATCTGTTCTCTCTCCCTCCCCCTTCTCCCCCATATCTGTTCTCTCTCCCTCCCCCTCCTCCCCCATATCTGTTCTCTCTCCCTTTCCTCCTCATATCTGTTCTATCCCCCCTCCTCCTCTGTTCTCCCTCCCCCTCCCATTCTTACATGAAGAGTTACATACACACGGAGCAGTAAGTGCTGCTCACGCTCCTCGCACGCAGTGCTAATGCAGGGTTATTCTACCCCGTGAAGCAGGCACTGTGCTGCACAGGGTGGGGGTGGAACTTACACCCAGTGATGTCCTCCCCTCCCATATCCTGCACTGCGGCCGTGCAGAGGGCTGGTGAGGGGAGATCTTCTGATCTTCCCAGCCAGTGCCTCTACCGGCAAACCTTTTTTTTTTTTTAAATGGTGCCCACATGGGGTGTTGTTCCCTGTGCACTCACACACCCCAAATGCCGGCCCTGTGAGTGACTATTCCAGGATGAGCATGTGGATATTCCTTATTGTTCCAGTGACAGGCTCACAAACAGTTACAAAATTGGAAAAAGCAATTGTTTTCAAAATATTTAAAGGAACTGTATCACCCAAACATTGATTTTACTGTAATTGTAGTGTATAACACAATATTGAAAATGATCTATACATTGTATTAGCAAAACTGCAAGCAAATGCCTAAATTAGGAGAAAAATGTGTCTGTGGAATTTCCTGTTTCACCATCACCTGTGGCACTGTATGCAAATTACATATATACCATTGAAAAGCAGTTAATTTGCATATC
Source organism: Pelodytes ibericus (assembly GCA_036172795.1). Classification (NCBI taxonomy): domain Eukaryota; kingdom Metazoa; phylum Chordata; class Amphibia; order Anura; family Pelodytidae; genus Pelodytes; species Pelodytes ibericus. The sequence continues at coordinate 6,176,297 of CM069867.1, read as the reverse complement.
AGGCCACAGGTGATGTCAAAAGCAGGTGACTCCACACACACATTTAAAGCACATTTATCTCCTAATTTAGGCGTTTGCTTGCAGTTTGGCTAATACAATGTATAGATCATTTCATTGTTTATTTATACAGTCCCTTTTCTACAGTGCTCCAAAGGGAGGGTACATTAGACCTAATGGTCCATAGTTGCCAACATCAGACACATATATGTTGCACATGCTGCAGAAAGATCATGCAAAGTGCAGCCCGGCAGTATGTAGGATGGATATACACACAGACACAATCCAATTAATTAATCAGGGTGGAGATCTCACAGGACCTACCATGATTAATTAATTGGATTGTGTCTGTGCGTATATCCATCCTCCATATTGCCAGTCTGGACTTTGCATGGTCTTTCTGCAGCATGTGGAACAAATATGTGTCCCTGGAAACATGGCCGATGTTGGCAACTATGTGGTTTGAATGGTGCATCACTTATAATACTTGCCAATTAAAACACTGCCCCCCTATTAAATTCACATCTACACAAATAAATCTCACGCAGAGGGAAGGGGGGCTGCAGTTAATTCTTTTTGCAAGCAGCACTACCTTACTTAATGTATCTATCCTATTCCCACCCAAATGCGCTAACTGTCTCTAGAATGCCAGCCCCCCAAGCACAATCTATGCAAACGGCATCCACCCTTAGCTAACCACAGATATCGAACATAGCCTAAAACACTGTCAAGCCCACACGAGGCTACGCTGGATGGCCTATCATAACCCCCATTGTGTCTCATTATACTGTACGTGGGCTTTCTTACATATGGATATACGCACAGACACAATCCAATTAATTAATCAGGGTGGAGATCTCATAGGACCTACCATGATTAATTCATTGGATTGTGTCTGTGCGTATATCCATCCTACATACTGCCTGGCTGCACTTTGCATGATCTTTCTGCAGCATGTGGAACACATATGTGTCCCTGGAAACATGGCCGATGTTGGCAACTATGATTGGTCTACTCAAAAAAATAGAGAATTGCAGGGGCTGAGATGGGAATTACAAATTTTATTCCAATGTAGCCGACTTTCCTATGCAGCTGTAAGGGGAGAATTTCTTCCGAAAATCCCTACGATTCGCTCTTTTTATGAATGAAGCTTTCAATGTGAAAGAAAACCCAATAAATGAAAGCTGTGCCTGCATCAGGTAACTCGGCAATGTGACATTTGAATGGGAAATGTTTGCATAGTAAATTTTTCAGAGCAAAAAGTGTTGAGGAAATGGTATGCAAACAAACGGGAATTTACATTTTTTATTTTTTGCAGTTGTGGGTTTTGTTGCCCCCATTTTAACAGAATATTCTTTAATTTAACATTTTCTTGTACAAGGCATATAATAACAACAGGTATTAATATAGAGCTTTTCTTCCAATGGATCTCAAAAGAGCTTAAACCAATGATATTTTATTACAATCTTAAAATGGTCCAATTGTCAGTCGGCAAAAACTAAGGTTTCAAAAGTTGTCACGAACCTTTTACTTTTGGTCAAAAATATTTTTTTCAGCAAAATCTTATGACTTCCCGTATTTGCTCGAATATAGATTACCCTGATTATAAGGTGACTCCCCAATGAATGAAAAAAAATTCATACCCCCAGAGAACTTGCCACAGCACCCACTTTGCACCTAGATGAATTGCACCCACATTCCACCCACAGCGCTTGCCGCAGCACCCATATTGCTCTCCAGTAATTGCCATTGCGCTCAAAGGACTTTCCACTGGACCCATATTGCACACACACTTGCCATTGCACCCATAAGACTTGTCATTGCATACATATTGCAGCCAAAAGAGTTGCCACTGCACCCATATTTCACACACATGCCCTTGCACCCAAAGGACTTCCCATTTAACTAATTTTGAACTCCAGGACTAACCCCTTTTGTGCCCGTCCGGTCAGAACAGGCTGTCCATGGTGGCATTTCTTCCAGGTATGATGACCGGAGAGAGAGGGATGGATGGCAGGAGCATAACTGAAGAGGTACACGATTCAAATATGGGGAGGAACATCAGATTACCAAGCCGAAATCCAGTACTAAGAGGTCCCTAGTTCAGACGCAGTCAACGGTCGTCCAGGTCCGAAGACACAAGAGCAGAGGGGGATTATAAGCATCCCAGTGCAGTGAGAAAGTGGATCACTTATAGAATGTCCCAGAGGTGCGTCTAGGACACTTCTTCGCGGCTGCTTCTCCGCTGGCAGCTCAGCGAAACAGTTTGAACGCTAAACTGCCAGCGGTGAGTCAACGCAGCGGCTTCATCGTGAAAATGTAAGCGTGACAGTCCATCGCTGAACTGTCAGCGTTTACAAACATACACCCCCCTAATAAATTACCCCCTTAAAAGTGACCCGAACCTCCATACTAACCCCCCCAAACCCAAACACTAAATCCCCTAATACTTACACTAACCCCGAACCCTAATACTAACATAAACCCCCAAACCCTAATACTACCCCCCGAACCCTAATACTACCCCCAAACGCTAATACTACCCCCGAACCCTAATACTACCCCTCGAACCCTAATACTACCCCCGAACCCTAATACTACCCCTCGAACCCTAATACTACCCCCGAACCCTAATACTACCCCTCGAACCCTAATACTACCCCCCGAACCCTAATACTACCCCCGAACCTTAATACTAATACCTAACCCCTAATACTACTTACCTTGTGCGATCCCGCAATGAACTGTCCCATCGCACTCAAGCAGCCGCCATGAACCTTGCCACCAATATGTGTCGGTGTGTGCATGTGACTTTGCATATGTGTTACTGTGTGTGTGAGACACTGTCTATGTGTGGCTGCTTGTGTGACTGTGTGCACATGTGTATGCGACACTGAATGTGTGACTGTGTTTATTTGTTGCTGAGGGCAGGGTCAGCAAGGGGCGGCAACATGCATATTTTTCCAAGGACGGCAAAAAGTCTTGCTCCAGCCCTGAACATGATGCTATCGTGGCTAAGCCGCTACACTAATCTGGGGGATGCAGAATAATTGCGGGATGATTTCGAACAACGATTTCTTATCCCCTTTTATTTGGGTTGGTTTGTTTCCCAACGTAGTTAGGGATAGGTTGTTAGACATTAGCCTAGGTCGCGTGGCTTCTAGCTTTGATGCATTGCCACTTAGGATATCATTGCTAGGCGTACAGACAAGAACAGGAAGCGGGGAAGCTTTGGCTGATACATCAACTGTCTTACTCATCCGGTACTTCAGTTATTGGCGATATCGATAAAGAGTTGTGTTCAGCATCGTACACGTTTTTTGACCGAACAGTAGACATGGTCAGCAAAGCACGGGCTGGAGCACTCATTTCAAAAGCAGACACGGCTCTTGTTTTTATAACTATTTTTTTGTGGATCTTTGTGTGTGAATGGGCTGCTCCGTCTCCTATTTTGAAAAGGTTTTGCACTTTTCTAGAATGGGTGGTACGGCAGGAATCTGATAAATGTTTTGCTCCCAATTTAAACATTTACTTGCAATTCTGCCAACACAATGTATAGATCATTTTAAAAGAGTTTTTTTACATAAGTTGTAACTAGATAACCTGGTCATTTAAAACAAAAACATTAAATCACATGCCACTGTTTTTTTTTTAATGATTCAATTAATTGCATATAAAAGGAAAAAATAAAATTAAGTGTTTATCTCCAGCATCCATTTTGAGAATATTTCCCATGTTGTAACATCGTCCAAAATCTTCCAGCCAGTCTCACTTTACAATTGTTGCCAAAGCCTGCATGATGATGTCATAAGATACTCCCCTGCTCTCTTACTGGCTCCTGTGTATCATAGTGGGCAGGACTAGGTGTCTGTGTACAACACAAAGAGAGGAGACTGACCTGATCAAACAGGATCATAACTCCGCCGCCTTGTGATGTAATAGTTACATTACCCTCCCATTCAATGCAAGTCTATGGTCAGAATTCTGACTTATAGACTGCATTCTGTGTCCCCAGCCCCAAAGTGACATACTAGTGCTGTAAAGTCACTAGGGGGGTGGCACCCAAAAACAGTAAATTTCACAAAATGGCAGCGCCCAGTCACACTTGTTTAGTTATATATTTTATTAGATACAGTCACATAAGAAAAACAAAACACATATCTGAAGTCAACAATACAAGATAAAACCTTCTCATGATTTGGGTGGGAGTGTCAATTTAATAACAATGTTTGGGGGGATCCTTTTAAACCTCCAATGGTGACTTGCACACACCCAAACACTGACCCAGACACTGATAATTAATAAACACAATGGTAACTGCTCTCTCCCAATACAAGAAGCTCTGCAGAGAGACCCCCAGACCCTGTCTGTCTCCACAAGCTACACTCCCTTAATCCTTACACGTCACAGGCCAAGGCCTGCTTGTCTACGTCATCCGCCAGCACCTAATCAGTGCCACAACGTCCCGCGTCACTCCCCCAACCCCCCCCCCATCCTGATTGGCTCTTGAGTGGCTGCAAGCACCGCCTCCTCTGCCTCGGCAGCCACGCCCTACCCAGCTCAGCTCGCGACGTCACCGTGTCCCCGCCCCGCCAACTACCACCCCTTCCGTGCTAGCCCGCCCGTCTATTGGACAGTTCTGCCGCCCGTCAGCGTGCGGCCAGCCGTGATTGGTCCGCTCCTGGGCTTCCCAGATGTCGTGCTAGGCCGCGTCAGTGAAGTTTCCAAGGGGGGGAAAATAAATAAATAAATAAATAAAAAAAGCAAGCTCCTGCCGGTTCCTCTCCGAGGCCTCGGCGGCGCTTGTGGTCAGCGTAGGGGGGCATAATATATATATCTATCCAGCTCACGGGGCGGCACATTCTCCGCTTCGGTAGGTATTCGCCAGAGAACTGAGGTGAATGTGAAGCCAACGTCACCGCCGCTGACCAGGGCCGCCATCTTTAAAGCAGGGTTAATCCCACTGACAGGTAAATAAGATGATTAATGATAGTGCGGTGGGTGGCTGAGCCATGGCAGTGTACCAGGCTGCATGCATTGGGCACAGGAACTAACCTGTGGTAAACCTATGGCATCCTGGGCTGACCTTTGACCCCTTGTGAGGCTGAACCTCTCATGTTGGGCAGGCAGGGTGTCTGTGGGCCACACAGTGCCAAGGATCAGCTGCTTATAACTGGCCTGTGTTTGGGGGGGGGGGGGGGGGGGGGATCATGTAACCATGGCAGGGTATTCTGGGAACTGTAGTCCACAGCTGCTGGAGTGCCAAGGATCAGGGGGGGAGGGATCATGTAACCATGGCAGGGTATTCTGGGAACTGTAGTCCACAGCTGCTGGAGTGCCAAGGATCAGGGGGGGAGGGATCATGTAACCATGGCAGGGTATTCTGGGAACTGTAGTCCACAGCTGCTGGAGTGCCAAGGATCAGGGGGGGAGGGATCATGTAACCATGGCAGGGTATTCTGGGAACTGTAGTCCACAGCTGCTGGAGTGCCAAGGATGAAACAGATCACTGGTCTGTGGCATTGCAGAAATAATGCAAGTATGGCAAAATGGACTAATGTATGAATGACCAGATTAAGGCCAATGGTGTACTAATATATATATATATATATATATATATATATATATATAATGACATTAACTATGGATAATGTAGACATGTTGGGGGTAAGGTGACCGTGTCATGTCACCCCCCCCCCCCCCCCCCACACCTCTTCACCAGGGATGCTTATGAAAAATGCATATTTTGGTACTGCAGACTGATCTACATTTTACCAGCTATGGCCCTGTAGTGCACATTTTATTATAAGCATGGTCACAAAATGTACTCTTATTGACCCTTGGTGTTGTGAGGTTGGAAGTTCTCCTGTTGGTAAGCTATGGAGCTGGCAGGGTATTCTGGGAACTGTAGTCCACAACTGCTGGAGTGCCAAGGACATTAACTATGGGGGGATGTCATCCCCCCCCCCCCCCCACACCTCTACACCAGGGATGCTTATGAAAAATGCATATTTTGGTACTGCAGACTGATTTAAATTTTACCAGCTATGGCCCTGTAGTGTATTATAAGCATGGTCACGCATGTTGCACGCTCTAGGAGTGCCAAGTAGTGTCCCTCTTCCTGCCGGCGCTGCTGAAAAGAAAGTGGGGCTTGGAGCTCAACGTCTAGCACCCACGTGCCCGGATCTAAGTTCCTGATCGATCTGGCGCCCTGGGTTTGCGGAGCTCTGAGATAAAGGCCAGGGGCTAATGAAAGTATTGAGTAAATTGGGCCGACTAGATGGGCCGAATGGGGTTTTTATCATCCGACACATTCAGTGTTTCTATACCGTACCTCCCAACTCTTGCCCCCATCAAACCGGGGCGCTGGTGGCGGAGCTTGGGAGGTCGTGTGTCGGCGCTACCGTGCATGCACCATGACCAGTCTCTGGATTGCAGTTCAAAGTCCTACTGTCCTTCTGAGCTTGGGATAGCAGGATTGCCTCCCAAAATCTGGACACTAGGAAGACATGCTATGTAAAAGCAAATAGAAAGTTTATGTTGAGGTGGTAGAGATATTGCAGCTGCACTGTATTTGTTTTTCAATAATGGTACTCTCTCTGGTTTTTGTATTTTTGTTTCCCCCCCCCCCCCCCCCCCGCCCCCGCCCCCCCCCAAGCAGTGTCAGAGAACTCTTCACCACTTGCTGTCACGCTGCTGTTAACAGGCTTTATTACCTAACTTAATGGTGCTCATTTTATGCTTCCATGCTGTCTCACTGATCTGACGTCAGAGCGCCAGCGGTCACGTGACCTTTGGTGCATACTAATGGACATATAGTGGCTTATTAATGGGCATACTGGCTGTGGCATGTAAATTGGCATAGAGTTCCATATTAATGTCAATGAACATGTCAATGGCATGTAAATTGGCATAGAGTTCCATATTAATGTCAATGAACATGTCAATGTTCCATGCCTGTGTAGCATGTTAATGGGCATACTGCCTGTGTAGCATGTTAATGGGCATATTGCCTGTGTAGAATGTTAATGGGCATACTGCCTGTGTAGCATGTTAATGGGCATACTGCCTGTGTAGCATGTTAATGGGCATACTGGCTGTGTAGCATGTTAATGGGCATACTGGCTGTGTAGCATGTTAATGGGCATACTGGCTGTGTAGCATGTTAATGGGCATACTGGCTGTGGCATATTACTGGGTATACTGGCTGTGGCATGTTAATGCAGGGCTTGACAAATTTAATTTTGTTTTAGGAGCCAGCAAAAAAATCTAGGAGCCAGACAACCACACATTTCTGCAAAAATACACACAATCACAAAGCCATGTAAATACATACGCTTGCAGACTCTCACACACAAAGTTCCACTTACATACACAGAAAATCACAGACAGTCCCATAGACAGAGACAGTTACATATGAAAATCAGAGTCACATGGACAGACAGTTCCACTTACATAGACAGAAAATCAGTCACATAGACAGACAGTTCTACTTACATAAACAGAAAATCACAGACAGTCACAGAGACAGTTACATACACAGAAAATCAGTCACATAGACAGAGACAGTTCCACTTACATACACAGAAAGTCACAGAGGCAGACAGAAACAGATGGTCAAAAAGACATACATAGACAGATAGAGACAGATACATTGACATACAGACCTGACAAGTCAGCCGTTTTTAAAAAATAAATAAAAAGTAAAATAAAATGTGCGTGTTTCACGGTGTCCCCTTCCCTGCTGCTTTGCTTGATTGCAGGGGAGGGGATCACTTCCATGTCATCTCAGGCTGCCAGGCACAGGCGGGTTGTCACGTGACACGGATGTCACGTGTTTCCCTGAACTCATACTTTGAAGCGCGATGCGCGAGGGGGCGGAGCTGGCAGTGTGTGCAAAACGGCACATGCTGCCTCCTCGCGCTGTACACATAACAGAAAACCCCCATGGGTCCCAGAGGTGAGTGGGTGCCAATACCCGGGCGCCAGGTCTTATTTCCTGGTCGCCATGGCGACCTGGCGCCCGGGGTTTGTCGAGCCCTGTGTTAATGGGCATACTGGCTGTGGCATGTTAATATGCATAGAGTGGCATATTACTGGGCATACTGTCTGTGGCATATTAATGGGCATATCTGGGCTAAGTCCTGGGTGCAATGTGGGTGCAAAGAAAGGAATTAAAAACAAGAATTGGATTTCAATAATGGTTTTTATTACATATGTAAAAAGATGAATTATAATGTTTTTTTTCCCCTTTGGCCTCCGAATATGTGCAAAGTGTACAGTGTGGCCCTCCTTCTGAAAAGTTTGGAGACCCCTGCTCTAGAATGACAGGGAATTATGGTAGTTGTAGTCCAGAACCAGCCGAAGGGTCGCTGTTGGTTAACTTTGGCATGGGACGACAGAGGGTCACAGCCTCACCATAGCAGCACAGTGGGATCTTTAGGTGATATATACTGACAGGCTGGATGTAAAAGTGAACGTTGGTTACATTGTGAGATATACGCCTACTGTGTCCTTGTAATCTGAGGTTTAAACTCTCCTCAATCATCTGGATAATTGTAGGTATCGAGCGCCACATCAAGTGGTTGGGTTCTTGTATTTCAGTTCAGTTTTGCTGATTTATCTTTTGGAAATTAGACTTCGGGGAAGCTTTTTCTTATCCCCCACATACTCCCGGTGCCCGCTTTGCAGTCTGCTCGTACACAAATGTATTGGCTCATGTCTTCCATTGCCTAGCATTGTGTGCAAGGTGTCTCAGGATTCCCTGGGTGTACCTGTCACCAGGTCCTAATTAGCCCTGAGTGTGGTGCAAGTATTACATCAGTGTGTTAACCAGTGTCCCACGTGGGAGCTGGAACTGCTTGGGTTAGTGGGCTCACCTCTGCCCAGTGATAGATTGGCAGTTATACCAAGATCTCTAATAATGAAGTCATCTCATTTCTTGTGTTGTGTCATTTTTATTCCCATATTATTTTAACCTATATCTGCTTGGTTCAGGGCACATCAAATCTCTAAGGCTGGCTCCTATCTTTTTTTTTATTGTTTTACATAGAAGTACCATTTCTCTGGCTCCTAAAATATTTCTACGTTGTAAAGTAGGCCTTGGCCCATTTTTAGTCACCTAGAATACACATAGAAATATAGAAAACGTACATCGAAAAAAGTCCTGAACAAATAAAATGCTTCTCAAGTTACTAGTAATTGGCTTTAACCCCTTAACAGGAAAACCTACCGTTGGTTTTGATGGTGGTATGCCTGCTGGCATAACATGATCATGGTAAAACGCACATGGCTGAGTGCCTCCGTCACATCCAATCACAGCAAACTGATGTATTTAGCTGTCAGGCAGTACCTGGCTACATCTACTTATTGCCTTTTAAAATGCGGGGGAAAAAAGAACGTCTGAGTTCCCGGACTTTGTGGTAACTCATCGGCACCATGGGATTCCCTGGTTTCTGGGATTTCTCAAGTTTTTCCTCATCCGACAATGGGGCCACTCTGCATGTCCCTGCAGCGGGATCCGCACACAGCTCATCATAGCGGGGGGCCGTGATGAGCTGTTAAATTCCGGACGTTCAAGCTTTGGACAGTGAAAAGTAGGATGGCCTAGAAAGTGCTACGGGCGGCTAGGGGTTAAAGAGCATACGTATATTGCACTGGATCCTGTACATCCTTTTTTTTTTTTTTAAGGTTCACATGCCAGTGTGTCTAACCAGTTGTTAAATTGATTTCTAGGTGAACACACATGAATTATACATTCTGCAGGGCAGCGTTTATATGTGTCCCTCAAAAATAGGGCCATAGGTACGCATGGAATCAGAGGTAGGAGGAATTAATGCAAGATCTATTCAGGTTAGGAGCAAGCAAAAGGCAGACATGGAGGGGATGGGACTCTTCATCTCGGCTGCTTCCGCGCAGCCGCTTCATCGCCGACTCTACAGCACAAGACAGCTCGTCGCTGGAGATTTCATCGCGGGACATTTCATCGCTAAAGGTAAGTATTTTACCTATTTTAGTTTGTTTAGAATTAGGGTTTAGGGGGTTAAAATTAGGTTTAGTGTTTAGGGTTTAGGGGGTTAATTTTAGTATTAGGGGTTGGGGGTTAGTATTAGGTTTTAGGGGGTTCATTTTAGTATTAGGGGTCGGGGGTTAGTATTAGGGTTAGTATTAGGTTTTAGGGGGTTCATTTTAGTATTAGGGGTCGGGGGTTAGTATTAGGTTTTAGGGGGTTCATTTTAGTATTGGGGGTCGGGGGTTAGTATTAGGTTTTAGGGGGTTCATTTTAGTATTAGGGGTCGGGGGTTAGTATTAGGGTTTAGGGGGTTCATTTTAGTATTAGGGGTCGGGGGTTAGTATTAGGGTTTAGGGGGTTCATTTTAGTATTAGGGGTCGGGGGTTAGTATTAGGGTTTAGGGGGTTCATTTTAGTATTAGGGATCGGGGGTTAGTATTAGGGTTTAGGGGGTTAATTTTTGTATTGCGGTTAATTTTAGTGTTAGTATTGGGGTTTAGTGTTACTATTGGGGGGGAATCATTTATTGGGGGGGTTATTTTCGTTTAACTTGTACATTTGTAAGAGCTGACCGTTCAGCGCTGAACGGTCAGCTCTTACATAGCTGCAGCCGCGGTGAAACGGCCGCGTTATACTTCATCGCTGACAGTTCAGCGTTCTAACTGCCGCGCTGAACTGTCAGCGATGAAGATGCGGCGCCGAAGTGTCCTAGACCCGCCATGGAAGCCTTGAGAGGCCATATATTTTAAATCATTTTCTGGCTTGATTTTCTTGAGAAAAGTCAGAGAAATATATAAAAATACATGGCCTCGCTGGGCTTCCGCAGATGGCTGCTTGGGATAGAAGGAATACAATCCCGAACATGCCGAGTGCTTCTTTTGTTGGTGTTGGATGATGGTGAGTAAACAATTACTCTGCATTCGCCAGAAAAGGTACGGGGAGGAAAGAGGCAGAGTTCTGAAGAGCAAAAATGTTGTAGTTAAGGAATTTATCCAACGCCATACCGCTACGCAAAAGATGAAAACCACAACATAACAAACTTCGGACATAGTATATGGATAAACAGGTTGCTTCTTAGCATGCAGCCTGGTCAGGTTGGCAACTGTGCCTGTCTCTCTGTCTCTCTGTCTGTCTCTCTGTCTGTCTGTCTCTCTGTCTCTCTGTCTCTCTGTCTGTCTGTCTCTCTGTCTCTCTGTCTCTCTGTCTCTCTGTCTCTCTGTCTGTCTGTCTGTCTCTCTGTCTCTCTGTCTCTCTGTCTCTCTGTCTCTCTGTCTCTCTGTCTCTCTGTCTCTCTGTCTCTCTGTCTCTCATCTCTCAAAAGATCATACCACTCAAGATTAGACTGTGTTATGATTGTATGCAAATAGACGCCTTGCCTACTGTAGAATAGCAAATGTGCTTCATATGCAGAGGAAGGGAAAGTTTAAATTGGGTTATGCCCACCCGCAAGTTCTGGTTGTCATTACCCATGACTGCCCTTTCAGCGTCTCAAAGAATATTAAAATCTTTACACGGCCACGGCATCAATTTCTTGGTTTTGCTTTTTCTGATTTTATTGATCATGACAAACCTATTGTGTCCGCTGTTTGTACAAAGCTTCATTTTGTATTATTTGTGCTGCTCAATCATGCCGTGGTAAGTAAGTAAGTATAGGCACATGGTTCTCCCTTTCCGGATGGACCACACCTGTGATTCTTAGATTAAATGAACGCCTTGTTTGCCACGTTTTTAATGGATTTTTTTTTTTTTTTTTACATTTCTTTTTTGAATCTCTGTAAATATTTGATGTTTTATTATGAGGCATCAGCTGTGGCCCAATACTGCCAAGCGTTCTGCTTACCGTCTCATCTGCTTCTTAGGTTGTATGCGCTGTGAGGCCCAGATTGCTTTAATCACTGTTTTTTTTTGTCTTTTTTTTTTTTTTCTTGTCTTCAGGGCTGTTAAAATGGTGGACAGGAATATCTACATAGTTCAAGGTGAAATCAGTACCGTTGTTGGCGCCATAAAACGAAATGCAAGATGGACCATGCACACTCCTTTGGTAAGATGTTTAATCGAAATTTAACAATCCACTTTCTGTTTCCCCTTTTATTTATTCATTCCCATTTTATTATCCGTTGTGTTATTGGTACGATGACAGCCTGTGAGGTTTATACTACTGGGAAAGAAGCTCTTGGGTTTTACAATTTCTCTTACACAAATATTTTGCCATTAACAAGTAAAATGAAGGCCAATCTCTGTTAATTCCACACTTTATATCCATGAAAACAAAAAAAAAAAAAAAAGAGTGTAATCCTTCAAAAACATTCTTACTATGTGCTGGCTTTTCCTTTACTGTGGGTTACCGCATTTAAATGTCTGTCTGTTTCATTCTGCACATAATAAATAAATAAATAAATATATATATATATATTTATTTATTTTATCTAAAGTTACACAGGCAGTTGTGACAAACTTTCAGAAATGCATAGGAAAGGACAAGGGTCGGCAGCAAATTGTTCTGTTTAATTGGAAGAGTTTAAATAGAAATGCTATAATGAAAAGTACCTATTTGAGCCCTCTTTACTCCTTCATACTGCTCTATCAGAGGGCAGACATGTTTAGAATCTTGGGTCAGTTGGCTCAGATCTTTCTTTATTCTACCCAAGATTCTTGACCACTTGTCTGCCCCCTTATAAAGCAGAGAGGGTTCAATACGGTACTTTATTTGTAGCCTTTAGTTACATTATTTCTATTTTAATGCATACACTTGATGCAATCTATTAATTAAACACAAATTAAATTTGCTTACAGTTGTCCTTTTAATTTATGTGTTCCATGTACATACCCGCCTATAATATAGAAAATCCGTGATTTTATTTGCTCACATACTTTTATTATTGAGGATTATGTTTCAAATAGTTTTGTGACTTCTTAGAAGAAATCCCTCCTGTTGTAAACATGGTACTGGTTGCACAATGTATATTTATTGTGGGTTTATATATATGTTTTTTAGGATGAGGAGCAGGATCCACTGCTGCACAGCTTTTGCCTTCTGAAGGAAGTATTGAATAATATAAAAGGTAAATATTTTACATGTTAAATACACCTGCGAGAGTTTCAGAGCGATGATCAATCTGCATCGCTCTCAGTGTAGACCCACTAAGGATTTCGCTTACACAGTGGGGACTGTAACCACGCTGCAGTCGTGTGTAATACGTAAGAATCTACTCGATACAGAGAGAGAATGGCAGGGAATGGAGACGGGAATGTCAAACTTTAGGCCAATGTAGCAGAGTTGGGAAAAATGTCTCCAAATTAGCTGAATGGGGGAGATTTTTTCCAACTCAACTACTTTGACTTTGTTTGAAATTCCCGTCTCAATTCTCTCTTGATTGAGTAGACTATAGTATTTCAAATTAAAAATGTTCCTCTCCTCCTGAAGTCCGTTTTTATAAATACGTGTACAAGTGATGTATGTTTTTTTTTTGTTGCATGTTTAAATGATGAAAACTATATTGAATATCATGGTAGCTAAGACCTATAAACATACCCTCAACCCAACACAACCCCTTTGGGACCTGATGATGTGATTTTTATGACTCTGATTAGTAACATTGCACTGGTCAGAGTTTTTTTTTGGGAGGGTTTGGAAAACCTGTATTTTTATTTTTTGGTTAGTGCTGTACTAAATTGTATAGATTATTATTGGGAAAATAATGGATAAAATTTTTTTTTCTTTTTATGTGTATTTTTTAATACTAAATTGTAGATTATATTCCTGTATAGGGTATCAAAAGAAAACTCTAACTGTCCATTAAAAAACAACGTATAAATTGTACGTGTGCGTTAAATGATGGAGAGGAAAATGTACGTTTAAACAACCACATATCAAAAATTGAAAAATCGCTCTGGTCTTTGGCCCAGAATATCCCTGGTCCTTAAGGGGTTGAACCAGTTTTACTCCAATGGACGCCCAAATTCAATAAAAAAAAAAAGGCATAAAAACAACCATTAAATGAGAAAAGAGTTACATAGCTACATAGTTGTCATGGAATAAATAGATAATTGTAGCTTTTTATGAGTGGCACAGATCAATTCAGGAGCCAGGGTAACAATACTTGTGTCACGAGACAATGAAAAAAAAAGATCAACTATATAAGGACACATCTGAAACATTAACAAAAAGCTGGCTGAAAACCGAAACCTCATGGCTTGGCTGACTTAATGTGGTATAAAAAAAATGATATACTTCCCAAATGGTTATACGTGTTTGGAATGTGACCACTAGCTATTCCCAGAGGTAAACTGATGAACCTTCCTTCAAAAATTAATTATGTTGGAGATGTAAAAAAAAACTAGGTGATCCGTCGTATATTTGGTGGAGGTGTCTGTCTCTGAAACAAATGTGGGATAAAGTATGTTACAGTACCCTAAGCATCAGATGCACAAACCGCCGTTTAGTAGATCTCCCCCCCCAATAACGAGACCACGCTCTGCGTTGAGGGTAAAACATGAACTGCTTTTACTGTGGGCTACCCGCCCGTATTTATGCAGGGCTCCCACTTGGTGGACACTCCCGTAGGGGACCCAATGGGAGACTGTAACAATAGACAGACACAGATTATTCCCAGAAGGCATTATGATTTCCTCCCCCCTGCCCTGGAGATAATTGGGAAGTAATTAAATTATCACCAGGACAGAGGCGAATTGACATTTTAATTTCAACACAAAAAAACACATAAAAATACATAACTTTTATAATGGTCGAACATTTCCCATTCGTATCACATATCCCCAGATCGCCAATCATATGCACTCAGATCCAGGCTAATAGCGCTCAGATCCCATACGCATAGTTCAATCGCCAGGGAGTCCAAGTCCATTACAGTCTTTCGCATGGTTTGAAATGGCCGCCGCCTCGTGGTCGACATACGAATGAGTCATTCCACAAAAAACGGCAAAACAGACGAACCAGCGATCCCAGGTTATACAGATGGATCTGTCACAAAGTATTTAGAGAAATATCGGCTTTTAAAATAAATAATATCGAAACAAGCTTATTTCATACAAACCTACCCTCCTTGCATCATATCAGGAAAGATATTTGGGGGCCACATAATTATGGTGATAAAGATACTTATCTCATAATTGGAACCAACAGTCTTGTCCATCATGGAAGCCAATACATACCCAAATAAAAGATCAATATATTATGGAGAGAGGGGTGTGCTAATGGCACCATAATTGGTTGAAATTAATAAAAGTCTGGGCTGTCTGGTTTGAAACATTAACTGAATTTTTAATATAGAAAGAAAATTTATATCATCATTAAGAGAGAAAATAATAATAATAATTAAGGCAGCCTGTTTGTTTTTGTGTGTTTTTACAATCTAAACATGTGTATATATTCATATATGAAGATATTCTGGATACTGTTCTTTTTGTATTTATGTGGAAAATTGTAATAATAAAATTTGATATATATATATATAAAAATACTAAAGCTCTACTTGTACCTAGTGCTGTCAAAACTTCTGTGGCTTTTAAAGGGTTACAGGCATGCGTAATGCCCACTGTTTGCGGTACACGTTAAACATACTGAAATCTAGATCAAGCCCATGTAGAGACTGGGAGATGCAGTCGGGGCATACGGTAGCATCCCCCCCCCCCCCCCCTCCATCATCGCATGCTTGGAGACACATATTTGATCAGGTGAAGTGAGAAGCGTCTAACTGTGCCCTTTAGAATTGTCAATATTATCCTCCTTTTCATTTCTCTTCCCTTTGGGCTTTTAGAGATCATTTGTAATTTTGGGATTCTCTGCCGTGTCTGTTACACAGTTCATTATTTAACCTAGATCTGCATAATGAGCAAAGAGAAGCAATGTAAATGTTAGGTCTGTTGCAAAGGAATTCTCTCCTGCCTCCTTATTGCTTCCTCTAGCATTGTCTGACACTGTGCTTTCAGTACGGTAATACGGGTAACCCACAGCAGGGCTTTGTTCATGACTGGGCATTGAGAAGGAATCTCAAAAAATAAGGCCAAAGCAGTTGAGTTGGAAAAACTCCCATCCAGCGTAATTGTAGCCTCCCTTGTCCCCCCCCCCATCTCTGCTACTTTGCACTTGAGTATGAATTGTAATCATTCATATGTATATAGCCCTACGTTTGTTTTGGTTATTCCAGGTGAATTACAGCTCTGATTACTGCATGGAATAATTATTATTTCCCATACTCCTCTGCAAAGCCTCTTGGCTTGGGGTGAGGGACGCAGGTTCCCCACCCCTCTATTGGTTATAACCACCCCTGGTTTGCCACCCACCTCTATTGGTTATAGCCACCCACCTCTATTGGTTATAGCCACCCACCTCTATTGGTTATAGCCACCCACCTCTATTGGTTATAGCCACCCACCTCTATTGGTTATAGCCACCCACCTCTATTGGTTATAGCCACCCACCTCTATTGGTTATAGCCACCCACCTCTATTGGTTATAGCCACCCACCTCTATTGGTTATAGCCACCCCCCTGGTTTGCCACCCACCTCTATTGGTTATAGCCACCCCCCTGGTTTGCCACCCACCTCTATTGGTTATAGCCACCCCCTGGTTTGCCACCCACCTCTATTGGTTATAGCCACCCCCTGGTTTGCCACCCACCTCTATTGGTTATAGCCACCCCCCTGGTTTGCCACCCACCTCTATTGGTTATAGCCACCCCCCTGGTTTGCCACCCACCTCTATTGGTTATAGCCACCCACCTCTATTGGTTATAGCCACCCACCTCTATTGGTTATAGCCACCCCTGGGTTAGTGGCTATAACAGAGTAATAATTACTGTATCCCAGATTTGGAAAAGAAGCAGATTAGCGCATTTCTAAGGGTTTTTTTCCCCCTCTTGTTCTCACACAAGCAAGGACATATACTGCTCATTACTATCCCTATATCCTTACAGCCAGGGCCGGCGCTACCGTAAGGCAGCACAGGCGGCTGCCTTAGGGCGCACCAATGGGGGGGCGGGAAAATCGGCCGCTCCCCCAGACCCCAGTACTTACCTCCATGCTGCTGTTCAGGTCCGTGGCTGAGAGGGAAGCGCTGTGCGCTCCCCTCAGGCCGTGCGGATTCAATAAAGTGTGTTGAAACTTTTTTTTTCAACACACTTTATTGAATGCGCACGGCCTGAGGGGGGCGCACAGCGCTTCCCTCTCAGCCACGGACATGAACAGCGGCATGGAGGTAAGTACTGGGGTCTGGGTAAGGGGGAGGAGGGAGGTATAACGAGCAATTCCTGGGCATCTGACTGGCATAATATTCCTGGGCATCTGACTGGCATAATATTCCTGGGCATCTGACTGGCATAATATTCCTGGGCATCTGACTGGCACAATATTCCTGGGCATCTGAATGGCATAATATTCCTGGGCTATGACTGGCATAATATTCCTGGGCTCTGACTGGCATAATATTCCTGGGCATCTGACTGGCATAATATTCCTGGGCATCTGACTTGCATAATATTCCTGGGCATCTGACTGGCATAATATTCCTGGGCTATGACTGGCATAATATTCCTGGGCTATGACTGGCATAATATTCCTGGGCATCTGACTGGCATAATATTCCTGGGCATCTGACTGGCATAATATTCCTGGGCATCTGACTGGCATAATATTCCTGGGCTATGACTGGCATAATATTCCTGGGCATCTTAATGGCATAATATTCCTGGGCTATGACTGGCATAATATTCCTGGGCATCTGACTGGCATAATATTCCTGGGCTATGACTGGCATAATATTCCTGGGCATCTGACTGGCATAATATTCCTGGGCTATGACTGGCATAATATTCCTGGGCATCTGACTGGCATAATATTCCTGGGCATCTGACTGGCATAATATTCCTGGGCATCTGACTGGCATAATATTACTGGGCTATGACTGGCATAATATTCCTGGGCTATGACTGGCATAATATTCCTGGGCATCTGACTGGCATAATATTCCTGGGCATCTGACTGGCATAATATTCCTGGGCATCTGACTGGCATAATATTACTGGGCATCTGACTGGCATAATATTCCTGGGCATCTGACTGGCATAATATTCCTGGGCTATGACTGGCATAATATTCCTGGGCATCTGACTGGCATAATATTCCTGGGCATCTGACTGGCATAATATTACTGGGCTATGACTGGCATAATATTCCTGGGCATCTGACTGGCATAATATTCCTGGGCATCTGACTGGCATAATATTACTGGGCATCTGAATGGCATAATATTCCTGGGCATCTGAATGGCATAATATTACTGGGCATCTGACTGGCATAATATTCCTGGGCATCTGACTGGCATCATATTCCTGGGCATCTGAATGGCATAATATTCCAGGGCATCTGAATGGCATAATGTTCCTGGGCATCTGACTGGCATAATGTTCCTGGGCATCTGACTGGCATAATGTTCCTGGGCATCTGACTGGCATAATATTCCTGGGCTCTGACTGGCATAATATCCCTGGGCATCTGACTGGCATAATATTCCCATTGAAATACTGGTAAGTTTGTTGATTTAACTTTACTTCATTTTAAATATTGTATTTGTTCCCATTTTGTTTCTTCACTTCAAAATAAGATATATGCAGTGTGCATAGGAATTTGTTCATAGTTTTTGTTTTTACTATAGTCCGGCCCTCCAACGGTCTGAGGGACAGTGAACTGGCCCCCTGTTTAAAAAGTTTGAGGACCCCTGGGCTAAATACTGGCATATTGAGTGGCAAAATAGTGTGTCTCAGGTTATGTGTGAATTGGTTTAACTGTGTG
>CM069867.1:5889980-6152480 GCA_036172795.1 Pelodytes ibericus | reverse complement strand
TAAGGTATGCTATATGATCCTGGGTCAGGTCTTCCTTCCTCTGACCCAAAAATAAAAAAAAAACTTTTAAAGGGGGGGGAGAGAAAAGACCATATAGAAATTCAAAAATGTATAATTTGTATATAGTGACTGTAAACGCCACAGACACGTTGGAAAGTCACATATATTCTCCAAATTTGGCATTTGCTTGCAATTCTGATAACACAATCTATAGATCATTAAGGATCTTTTTATTTTTTTTTTTTTTTTTTTAATGATCACAGCAAAAACCATGTGTAGGGGACAGAAAATATTTTTTTAGCTAGTGTAGTAGATACCTGGAATAACTCTCCAGAGGTGAAGGTTAATAATGACGATACAATTCAAGATTCCTGGGTTGTGCATTGTGCTTGGAGAACATGATATAGCGGAGCATTTATATATATATATATATGGCCAGACTAGAAGAGCCAAGATCGTTTGTTTGTTTTAATTTGCCTCCAAAATCTCTGTTTCTCTGGGGTGCATCATGCCGGGTTGGTCTTTTTTGTTGGCATTCCTCTTCCCTCCCCTCTTGTGATTGACGGGAGCATGTGGCCGTACAGCTGGGGTCCTCTCGTAGGATGCATTACAGTAAATCTAGCCAGAGCTGTGTGATGGAGGAGGAGATGGATTGTTCTGGGAAAGGAAGTGTTGACTTTAGTTTGCCGCACTTCTGACCAATACATTTTTTTTTTTCCCCTTCTCCTCGCCGAAAAAAAAAGCACTGTGTGATACATGTTCAGTGCTATGTGTGTATGTATCATTTCAGTGGTCTACTCTGACCTGAAAATGCCCTCCCTTTTCCATGTATGTTAAAGTCCAATAATGATAAAAATGTGTATTTATTAAAATTTGAATATGTTCAATTTACATCACAAATATTTAGTATGGTAGTCTTTACAGAGCCCTCCAGCATTTGTCTGGGGTCATCCCCCCTATCGCCAGGGGGGGTCTATTACTAATTCTTATTTCAGTTCTCCAGTTTAATTGAAATGCCCGAAATACGTCCGTTTTTAGACAATTTTGGCCCACATCGGGGAGTAGGACGAATCCATACGATTTGCAGGGCCAAAAGCAGCTATAATAAGTCGATGGTATATGTAGTGGGTGGTCTTCTTCCGCACTGTGAAGTGTCGGGTTGGGTAAGGCAGGCGCAAGCGCCTTTCTACTCGACATACCTGCATTAATTCATCTATTTCCCTTTGAACTCGCATGAGTTATACAGTGTGCAGGGCAGCAGGTAAAATGGCCATATGTATGGAATGGAAGGTCTGCTCAGGTCATAATGGCATGAAATCGGCAGATTTTAAATAGTGGGTAATATGAACTGCTGCTTAAGTAAGAAAACGGTGGAAAAAATGTGTGTTTTTTCGTCGAGTGGGCCAAGCGCTGTGTATAAAAAAAATAAATGTTAGCCTTCGAATTAGAGGAACTGGCTCAATATACAGCCTTTAGAGTTGTGGAATAGTAATAGTTTTTATCTGTGTCATTGTGAGGGATGACTGCACACACTGCTGCTGTATAGTATACAGTGTGCGTATATATATATATATATATAACTGCAAGACTATTCACCAAATCCCTTCATTTGTATTCCCGGCTATAGTTTGCCTGCAGGATTCAGTGAGAGATGTATATTGAAGCTGTGTTTGTATAAGCCTAACCCTGGATATGTCTTACACATCTCACTTCCCAGCTCTAAGATGCTCTGTTTAAAGGGACTCTCACCCCTGCATGGCTGATACTGTGAATGAAGAGATGGAAAAATGCTGAAAAGTGATCTATACTTTGTGTTAACGGCAAAATGCATCGCTGGGGCCGGGATATGAAAAATGTCAGCACACCTACAATAATATAGTGTGTGTGTGTGTGTGTATAGATTTGTGTATATAAATATATATGTGTTTGTGTTTATATATAAAGTGGAGTAATCTACTTTTGTCAGTAAAGTAAGTTTTTATTTGTTTTATTATTCCTTTATTTTTGAGTATTTTCGAATATGTTTTGGCAGTTTCATGGCCTTACTGTATTATACAGTTGCATAGCATTATATCCTCTGTCCTTCATGTAATCTTTTTGGACCATCATATTCTTTGTTCTCTGATACCCAGCTATGGATGGCTCATCTTTTTCACATAACTGTAACCTTGTATATATTGAGATCTCTGCACTAAGTTTACTATCTTTTTAGTTAGTATTCCTTTTTTATTTTCTTCTATGACACCATGTTTGATAATAATATATAGTGGACTTTTTTTTAAAGCTGTTTGTTTTTGGTAGTGCAGATTAAGAGTGATTGGACTCTGCACACAGAGCTATATTGCCAGACTGTTTGAAGAAGGTTGTAACCTCTGTCTAATCAAACAGATCGAGCAGCAATAAATAAAATGGGATTTTAGATACCGAGGAAAGCTGGAGTAAAACACTTGTTGTTGCTTTGTGTTAACAGTTAACATTATATTTGTTTTTATTTTTCTTTAGTTATTGACACACATTTGCTCATAGTGGTATTGTAATAAAGGGACAGTACCATATCTCATCTACAATAGACCAATTTAAGCAGAAGCAGTAGTAAAGAACTTGGATTGGCTTCCGGGATTGTTGCACCTACAGAAAAAAAAGACTAGTAGGAAAACTGCTACTGCTCTGATTCATCTATTTAGATATGAAATATAATTTAAATGGTGGTAGGCTTTGGCAAAGTCTGCATGATGGAGTACAGGGAGAAAGATTGAGGACCCCTGCTATGTACTTAGGACTAGGTGGCACATCTTTTTTTACCTGCCTTCCAACACAAAGAGAGGACATTGACCTGATCAAACAGGATCCTAACTCCGCCCCCTTGTGATGTAATAGTTACATTATCCTCCCATTCAATGCAAGTCTATGGTCAGAATTCTGACTTATAGACTGCATTCTGTGTCCCCAGCCCCAAAGTGACATACTAGTGCTGTAAAGTCACAAGGGGGTGGCACCCAAAAACAGTAAATTTCACAAAATGGCGGCACCCAGTCACACTTGTTTAGTTACATATTTTATTAAATACAGTCACATAACGAAAACAAAAGACATATCTGAAATCAACAATAAAAAATAAAACAAGTAAAACCTTCTCATTT
Source organism: Pelodytes ibericus (assembly GCA_036172795.1). NCBI lineage: Eukaryota > Metazoa > Chordata > Amphibia > Anura > Pelodytidae > Pelodytes > Pelodytes ibericus. The sequence continues at coordinate 6,149,340 of CM069867.1, read as the reverse complement.
TTGGGTGGGAGTGTCCCTTTAAACCCCACTCGTAATGAATGCTCTGTTTTAATGTTAAAGCATGGGCAGACGTGGCTATCTTGTTGCATTCGTGTTAAACAGACAGGGTGCTGATCTAGCAGACCTTTCTCTAATCCCTTTATTGCTCTTGGTCACAGAAGCAATGAAAGGGGGTTAAGTTAGACGGATGTTATGAGAATGTGTTGCACACTTCCTTCAAGTATCTGGAAAACAAATGGCTTAGCTTTACTTGTGCGATTGTGAGGACATCCTGTGTGTGTTTCGGGTTACCATTTAATGGCGTACGACGACTACATCACACGAAATTCCACATTTCAATTAATTGCCTGAACTAATGACATTTTTATGTCATCTAAATAATGGGTTCAATTGTAAAAATAGCATTTCTATGGCCAGGCATCTTACTTTTATAGCAGACTACTGAAGAAACAAAGCAAAAAAAAATACTCCTCCAAGATAATCGAGGGACTAATCCCTCCAAACAGCCTGCTTGTGATCTATTAAAAGGGCTTTTGGACACCGCTGTTCAGATTTGTTTTTTTGTCTTGGTAAACCACCATGTTTTTCTTATGTTGTATATGGTGCGATTTGACACAAACGCAAAAGTAGAGTTGGAAAAATTCTTCCACTCAGCTCGGCTACTTTGGGTTTAAGTTTGACATTAATGGTGGCAACTGACCTAGAATAAATCCCATTTGTTTTTATTTATTCTAAGTTTTTAATGTGACGTTTTATTTTACAACCAGTCCAGTCTGGGTTTTTTTTTTTTTCTTTCTTTTTGACGTCTCAAAAGCGGCAAAAATAAAACATAAAATCGTATGATTTGCAGCGTTTTGGGGGAAGTTTTTGTTAACGCCCAACCCTTTGAAATGAGCAAAGAACCAAACAGACTTTTTAGGAGCCAGGGAAATAGAAGTTCCATAGTGTAAAACAATCCAAAAAGCTTGGGATCCAGGTTATTTATTTAAATTTTTTTAAATGCGGCTTTATTCATTAGGGAATTGCGCTATTAAGGCCAAAGTCGCAGAGTTGGAAACGTTCTCCAGTTCTGCTATTTTGGCCTTAAGTTTCAAATTCCCTTGTCAATCCCCATGAATGTGCAGCTGTGTATCAGCGATATTGAAGTCCTTACAGCAGTTCTTCTCTCTCTTCCCCTTGCTGTGCTATTAGCACACGTGTCGATGTTTATTATTACTGCCCAAATGGTGACAGAGATATTCCCGTGGAGTACAGCGCTGGGAAGGGTCCAGTCAAGTCATACATTTCCTAGCAATATGGAAATGTGTCTAGTCCACCGTAGAGTTTACTGGGTGGTGGTCAGGAGCTGTAAATCTGGGCATTTAACGGCACCTTTTAAAAAGGGACTGACAGCTCAGGCTTAGTCCTGGTTTGTAGAGGAGAGAGGGTACAACTGTTGTTTGACTTCAGCGGATTTCAATGTGCTGAGTGGTTGGAGGGTCCCAGACGGGTGTAATTAATCAGCTCTGGGTCTCTGAGGTGCTGACAGAAACATTGTGTAAGACATTCACAAAACAAACTTGTAAACGGCAGCCACTGCATCATGACAATAAACTACAGCCAGGTTTATTCTGGGTTGACCATTTATTATACAGAGCCTCACACAGTCACATGGGATATAGTTAGCCCTGCAGTGATTGGTCGTCTCTCTCTCTCTGCATTCTAAAGGCGTCAACAAGATCTGCCTTAGCGGCATAATGAATGTGCGAAGAAAGGACTTTTGTCATTTCAAATATATTTGGAGTGTCCCAGTATTATGGGTGATATGTACTGGGGTCACCCTTAATGGGAAAATAAAATAAGTCCTGTCATTCACCCCCCCCCCCCCCCCCCAGTGTTATAATAAAAACTCTGTGAACTCTCATCGTCTTATAGAGTGAATCGTGCATGCGCCGTGGTATCACACTTGGTGGTATTGTGTGCGGTACACCCGTATCACACTTGGTGGAATCATGCGCGGTTCACCCGTATCACACTTGGTGGGATTGTGCGCGGTTCACCCGTATCACACTTGGGGGGATTGTGCGCGGTTCACCCGTATCACACTTGGCGGGATCGTGCGTGGTTCACCCGTATCACACTTGGGGGGATTGTGCGCGGTTCACCCGTATCACACTTGGCGGGATCGTGCGCGGTTCACCCGTATCACACTTGGTGGGATCGTGCGCGGTTCACCCGTATCACACTTGGGATCGTGCGCGGTTCACCCGTATCACACTTGGTGGGATCGTGCGCGGTTCACCCGTATCACACTTGGTGGAGATGGCGCTAAATAATGGAGCTATCGCCATGTGTGCCTGGGAGTAAAGCAGACTCCTGACTCATTTTCGGAGCTGCTTTCACCTGTTATGTTATGTCTGGTTGGGCCGGCTCTCATTGCGCCGGCGCAGCCGACGTGTAAAAATATCAAGCTCTGAAAATTACCTGATTAGTGTCGGGGAATCTCCGCCAAACACTGTTACGCAGAGGTCCTTCTCCAAGTGTTGGGATTTATAAAAAGGTGCAATCGCCATAAAAGACGGTGACTGCAGCTTATTACATGACCCACATATTGTGTACCTACCCATCTGTACTATCAATTTGTCCTATGACAACTGCATTTAAAGTTTGTTACTGCTGTTGCTATAGCAACAGACCTGCCCATCTCCCCAAGCCCTCTTTCTTCTGTTATATCACATGAAGGGTACCACGCTGGAACCACGCCCCCTGCATTCCAAGCACTTGAAACAGCTGGGTTTGTATACAATACATATATAAAGTAGGTGGGAGAGACCTAGATGTGTAAACTGTGTACATTCCTACGGTGACTGGGATGAGTTTTGTTATCCATGCCGGTGATATGGAAGCTGGACTGTGTGCTGAGATAGAATAAGGGAACAGAGCAGTGATGGCTAACCTTGGCACTGTAGATATTTTGGACACACACATGTACAAATATTCTTCATTGGGCAGCAAGGTTCCCAGTGAAGAATATACTTGGAATATACTTTAGAAATGTGCAGAAAAACAATCTGGGGGGATGTATGAGAAGAGCATATAACATCCTTGGTAGAACATTCATTTTTAAAGTGCTTATCCTTCCCAAGTTATATTGAGTGTAGCAAATGGATGTAATTTGCCTTGAACAATTTCACGAGATCTGATGTAAGCCAAATACCCAGATAATTTATTGAGAATGAGCGCTACTTAAATTGACAGGAGAGCCTTCTCTGTTCATCTTTTCCTATATTTAGTTAACATTTCAGATTAATCTTAATATTTGAAACCCCACTAAATTCGTTGAATTCTTAAATAATATTAGAAAGTGAGATATGCAGCAAGCGTGTACTGATAATGTTCTACCTCAAATCTAGTTATTATTGTATTATTATGTATAGCATTTGCAAATGGCTCCAATATCAAGCCAAATAAGAGCGGTGAAAGAGGGCAACCCTGTCTAGTACCATTCAAGATGAGGACTAGATCAGAGAGTGAGCTGTTAATCTTAATACGTGCTGTAGGACGGAAATATAATGACAGTATCCAGAATATCATCTGTGGGCCTCAGCCCATCCTCTCTAATATGGTAAATACATATATACCGTAGTTCACCCTGTCGAATGCTTTCCGTGGATAGAAGGGAGCTGAATGTACATTAAATAGATTAGATTGAGGATTTTGATCGTATTGTCTTAGGCTTCCTGGCCCGGGACATAACCGACCTGGTCTTAATTTATCAAATCAGGCAAAAGTTTGAGTCTTCTTGCGATGATTTTCGCAAAAGGTTTTAGATTCATATTTAATAATAATATGGGCCTATAATTTGATAGCTTGTCCTGTTTGTGTATAACAGTTTCATATGCTTCTGTAGACTGTAAATCAAGTTGTTGTATGGCCGATAACATATTGATCGTAGCTAAAAAATGGGGACATTAAACTTCTTTAATGTTGCGATACGACTTGATTGTTAATCCTTCACTGATCGGTGAGTCTAGCAAGTTCCAAGTACTTTCCAAAAGTTTTTTTGGGATACGTTTTTTTTAAGTATTTATCTCTCTGTTCTTTCAGCTCTATTGCAGACAGACTTGTAGGCTGTTTGTGTAAATTCTAAAGCCCGTGATCGTATTCGTTAAAAAGAGTTGGCTATGTTCTCAGTGAGATGGTGAGTTTTCCCTTGCTTATCTCTAATTTTGGCAATAAAATGCCTTGCCTGGTTATTCTTCAGAGCCCCTCGCTTGGGATATGCCCACATGGCTACTGCATTCGAAAAAGTCTAAAGGGAGTTTTAACCCAGCGATACCCTTGATTTTGCAATTCCCTGCTGTTCCCTCTTTCATGAATGGTCATTAGAATTTGCATGACTTGCGCCCCTCCACGTCAAATAGGTGGACAACATTGACCTAGATGCAGGGGTCTCAGCCCTCCAACTTTTGCAGGACAACATCTTCCATACTGCTCTGTCCTGCAGTCCGCATTTTGGAGACCCCTGGCCCTATAGCAAAAACATAAATTAGAGGGGCAACGATTTAAAAGTAATATCAGGAAGTATTACTTTACTGAGAGGTTAGTGGATGCATGGAATAGTCTTCCAGTAGAAGTGGTAGAGGTTAATACAGTGAAGGAGTTTAAGCATGCATGGGATAGGTATAAGGCTATCCTAGATATAAGATAAGGCCAGGGACTAATGAAAGTATTACTTTACTGAGAGGGTAGTGGATGTATGGAATAGCCTTCCAGCAGAAGTGGTAGAGGTAAACACAGTCAAGGATTTTAAGCATGCGTGGGATAGACACAAGGCTATCCTAGCTATAAGACCGGGAACGGGGGACTAATAAAAGTACTCAAAAAAAAAAAAAAAAATTGGGCAGACTAGATGGACCGAATGGTTCTTATCTGCCGACACATTCTATGTTTCTATAAGACACTTCCCAAAATAAGAGTGCTTCTTTTTTTTGCATGGATTTTTATAAAGAATGAACAGAAACTTTTTGTGTAGCATTAGTAACAATTGAAGTGAATTCACATGATAGATGTGACTTGGCCGGGACAGTTACAGCTAGATTAAATGACTCGAAAGTACGGTTTTATGCAAGTCATCAATCTTGTCCGTGCCTTCTCCAGAATAGTGTACATAAGCAGCACTTTAAAATAATATTCCTTGCCCTCCGTCGCAGGAGAGGCCCGCGCACCGATATCATTTCCTTTTTTGATGGACGTCTTCAAAGAAAAAATGCACGTTGCATTAGCGTTAAATAGCAGAGAAGCTCTGTTTTAAAGGGAGCCGAATGCTTATATTGGTGACTAAATATAGAGGTCGGTTTCACTCTGTGTTTTTATTACTTGCAATTAACTAAAGATAAAGTAGTTTGATTGGAGTGAGTGTCTGCCCCTTCCCTCTGCTCTGTTATATATGAGGAGCCGACTCCCATCATTGTTGCCGAGCTCTGCTCTCCGTTTTGTTTTGGTTTTGCACAACTGTTGCTGCAGTGTTAGGGTCACTTTGCCAACGGGACATTATAGATGGTGCACTCAACACTTGTGAAGACAAACAGCCGGGTTTCTTTTGGCCGACCCTGATATGTTGTAGTCTCCGATTCAGGGTCTTAAATCCTATCGAGACATGTGGCCTGTGTTGAGTGTCTACACCTTATCTGTCACAGAGCTTTCTGACAGGCCATGTGCTCAGAGCAGAGGGCAGCAGGTAAGTGGTGACACTTTTTGATAGGTTCGGCCACATTTTCGAGATTGACAACAATGTCTGCAATGGCCTTCCAGAGATGGGCCAAGAATATCCTTTCAGTGGACAAATGCGATCAGCCACTAAATTTAGCTGACATTCAGCTAAGAATGACCTGAAAAGTGGAAAGATGTTCCTACTGAAGTCCACATATCTGGTAAACCGTATGCAACAGACCAACGTACTGGGGATTATTTTAATTGACTGAACCAAAATAAAATGTAAAAAAAAAATAATAATTGTGATTTAGTTTCCCAGCCTACAGTTTCTTTGGAGCAATCGTTATCATTTGAGAGATCAAGATAAAAGTAAAAATTATCAAGAGAATTACATATAATGTAATATATGATTTGGTAATATGTAAAAACACAAAGTATATCTAAAACCTTTAGCAAAATTTACAGTCACTATATAAATTGTACAATCCAGGTTTTGCTTTTTATTCTCTTGTTTATTTGAAATAAATAAAAATAAGTGTTTATTCTGTTTCTCTTCTAATATAGTGTGATATGACTGTAGCTTCACTGTTAAACAGTTTTGTAGTTAGCTGTTAATAAATAAAAAGGTATGTTAAACATTCTGTCATTTTATATTATGTAATTAACTACTTTATAGTCCAATGTGGTTGCATTTATATCTAACTGTATGGGGATTTAAAATTATATCCATCCATTGATGATTTTTTTTTTACATTTTATATTTCATTTATAAATACATTTTTTTCCCATACCTAAGCAATGTTCTCCAATGTCCTACTTAATTTGCATACGGTGCCACAAAGTGATGTCAGAAATGTAAGACAACAAAGACTTTCTGCCAACACAATGTATAGATCATTTTACACTCTCTATTGATAGGAATAATGTTTAGAGAATATTGTATTTGTGTTGTAGGAAGTTTTTTATTTTTTTTTTGTTTCTTCTCTCTTTTATAGATCAATAAATATCAGTAAGGGTTATTTATCTTTTTCCTGTACAGGGAGATAACCCATGGACTAGAAGTTATAATTACCTGATCCTTTTAATTAGACAGAAGCCCGCTTCTGCCTGAAGAGAGAGAGCCTTCTATGAAGCACCATTCTCTATTGATTTGGTGGTCTGCTTGCATCATGTGGAGTAACTCTTGCTTACACACCAACGAAGGAGAATTTTTTTTTAAATAAAAAAAAAATAAAAAAAATCGTTCCAGCCCCTCTTTAATGAAACATGATCTATCCTTTTTGCGTGTCTTAACTTTAAAAGAAAATCTAAAATGAAAACGAACCAATTATAGATGCCAATCGCGATGAAGCAAGTTCTGAGAAGTTTATCTTCTTATGTAATTAGCCATTCCTCAAAGCAATCCCTTTGTCTATACAGACTAAAGTGTTTTGTTTTTTTCTTTTCTTTTAGTTTTGGGATGGGGACATGACAGATGATTTTATTTCAAAATGGCATCCCATAGCGTACCACTTAAAGTTCTCATGTTACATCCATTTGAATACTGCATTTCCAAAATATTTCGTTGTAACGTCCAGTGCGTGGATGAAAAGTCGACTCGTATGTTCCACTCCAGAAAGACTAGCAAGGGGGCGGGAGACTTAAAATAAAACTGAAAGGTTATCTATTTGCAGGAGACTACTTCCAAACATGTGAAGAGGATGGAAAGCTTTTTAAATGGTACTAGCTATCTACGTGTTAAAGGAGCAGTGCTTGAATATAAAGTCATGACAGGCACCCCATGTTATGTCATTGGAATGGTTTATGTTGGTTGTCTTGCTAGAAGTTGTGTGCAGAAAATTGTTGGAGCTCTATAAACAAATATTAATGTAAAAACGATCTATACATAGTGTTAGCAGAAGATACACAAGTTAGGATATTTTTTTTTTTTTTAATATATGTGTTGTTTTCCATTTAAATATGAAGCCACGGACATATTTTTTCTGTTAATGTATGCACTTGCAATTCTGCTAACACAATGTATACTATTTTTTTTTTTTTTGTATTTTGTGAACAGATTTTGCATGACTTACGTTCCGCCCAGTGGATTTTCTTTTGCAGCCCAAACCTAGATGAAATTACATCAACAAACCGCTCCAGAGCTGGTGGTCGGCCAGACCTTTAAGATACTAAAACATATTGACGATGTGCTCTGTGCATGAAGGTTAATTGCTTGATTTTAAGAAATCCTCAAACTCCCTGTCCACTCGCCCTTAGGGAGCTGTTTGAAAGGCTGCACAGAAACCCACTGAACTCTTTAATGTTTAGTTATCTGACCCCATATTCTTGGATATTATACATTAATTCCGTTACGCCGGGTCCAGTTACTTGGTTTCATTATCTTTCTTGTAGTTTGTGTATCTAGCAAATGTAGTTTACTTTTCAAACTGGATAATCTCAAACAAAAATCTGAATTGTGCCGTGGATTGAGAGGGAGACTAGCTGGAGTTTTTCTTTTCATTTTTTTTCCATCTTTGTGGAACACTTTAGATTTTTTTTTTTTTAGTGGAATTTCTGAAGAGTGCAACAAATTGCTTATAATGTCAAATATTTGACTTCATACCTTGACAGTTGAGGGTAGTGGTCTAACTATCCATGCGTGCAAGAAGAAATATAATGTAAAACAATGTCAGCCAAAAGCAGTAAAGTATGTGAATACCAACTGTTTATATGCTCTGTGTAGTAATGGATAATATCAACAGTGGTTTTTCCAGCTTTAAATAGAGCAAAGTCTACCTAAACATGGGTAGGGTATATTGTGAGCATCAAAAAATGATTGTGTTAACAGAATTGCAAGTAAATTATCTATAACTTAAGAGCAATACATGATTTAAAGGTGTCTGTGGTGTCACATGTCTATGACATCACCTTGTGGCTTGATTTAAAAATGAACCATTTTTTAATGGGAAATGTGTAATTTGCATATCAAGCCACTAGGTGATGTCATCAACAGGATACTCCACAGACAAATTTTAAACCATATATGCCTCTTATTTTATGCAATTTTGTTAATGCCGTGTATAGAATATATATATGTTTTTAACATTCTCTACATTCACAGTATTAAAGGGACAGTCTAGTCCCGAAACTCACTTTGGCGGAAGATGATTACTGCTTGTATGGTGCACAGGCTTTTTCCAGTGTGATTTTTATTTTTTTTATTCAGGTATTCTGATGAAATCACTTTTTTAATATAGGACTCAAGCCCTCCCCCCGGTTTTTTTGGGGTTACTCACTTCATGTGCTGCTGCAGTAGAATACATTGTGTGGAATGTAATAAGCTTGCTCTTGTACAAAGTGGGATCTCTGAACAGTGCAGCACATTGTCTGTTGACATCACTAGAATTTGAACGCAATTATTATCATACGGATTTAGATCGGGCCCTCTAAATCCCAGCCCAGTGCCTTCCAATAAGGAGGGACTTGGAGAGAGGCGGGACTGTTACTATAGCAACAGCAGTAACTTTGTTATAGTTTACTAGTAGTGTGGAGTTAAAAACAAAATGGAAAAAAAAAATATTTTTCTGTTTTTTTTTTTTTTTTTTTTTACACAACGCAATAGTTATCTTTAAAATATTTTTTGGGACAGTACAGGTGAGACCTCCTCCCCTTCCTTCTCATCCCTCACTGGTACAGCTATGTAACAATCCGCTAGTTCACCTGCAGCTAAAAAGTCTGGCTTGCGATGGGGGCGAAGGCTGCCCCTGGGGATTGTTTTTCTGTTTTATTGGAGGTGACATGAGCAGTGGTGCAGCTGCAAAGAGGCCATATTGCCATTGCTAAATATACATCCCTGACAGCCTGATAATAGGTTCCAGGAAGTTCACTGGAAAATTAAAACAAAGCAACATTTATAGTTGATTGAACTTGAAAAGCCATTTTGGTGTTGAATGGGAAATATGTGTAGTTCAGCATTCCATGACACTGATGCAGTCAGATTGGATGGGCCTGACCTTGTGTGTGTGTGCAGAATGGACTGTGGACACAGCAGCAAGCTGAATGTTTTTCATCAAGCCTTTTACCCCGGAGTGAGATTTTTCTGCCACCATATGCAAAAGCCTACCCTATGACTCGAGCCGGTCTGGGGGCTTTAGCGTTTCTCCACAGCGCTTTACCTTAAGGAAGAAGCCAGTGTTAAACATAAACACACTTAACTGTAGCCTAAACCTTCCCAGCTGCCTCTACTCCACTGTATATACACCATCTCAACACAGTAACGTTTCAGATTAATGTGGATGTAATGCGTATCAAGAATCCACCACGCGTACTGGATTTATACAGCAAACATGACCAGCAGATAAAGCTTATTGGCCATTTCTGCTGCTAGAGAAAATCCAATTTATTTCCCCCCACCAATTATTTTATTTTTATTTTAATTTAACTTTTTTTTTTTTTTTACTTTTTGTAATGAGTAGTACTGGATTAGTTTTTTTTATGTATAGCTTTTTTTTTCTTTTTCTTTTCACCTTCCATCCTGTTAAAGGAACACTACTGCGAATGTAGAGAATAAAAAAAATTCAAAAAGCAAGTCGTTCATTTTGCACATCACGGGTGACGCGACAGACCTGTATAAAACATAGTTTTCTCTTCGTTTAGGTTTTTACTTGCAATTCTGTACTACTTCATTTTTTTTTTTTCTTCTTTTCTCTACAGTCACAGTAAAAACTACGGAAGCCCAGAGAGGTCATTTTATTTTTAAAATCTTTTTCTGATTTATCACGGGAAAAATATTTTTTAAAAAATATATGGCCTCTCTGGCCTTCCATGAAAAGAAATGGTGAGGTTGACAAAGTTTCTGTTAAATTACACGGCAATTGTAATTGTTGCACTTTTAGTTTGCAGTTAACTGAAGTCCCAATTATTATCTCCAAGTGTAACCGTTTACCGCACCCCTCCCAACTTCTTCTTCCCCTGGAGCTTGGCAGGTAGCGTCAGTGCAACCGCACATGTGCAGACCTCAACGCTTGGAGACTTTACCAGACTAGTTATCTGTAAGGTTTAGTAATGGACACATTCCTACCCTTGCTATAGTTGTCTGCTGAAACAATAGATTGAGACAGCCAATAAGAGCTGTAAGAATGGCCTGTCTTGTCTTGCCAGTATAAAAGCTCAAAGTGATGCATGAGTGAAATACAATGTGCGGATGTTTTGTGTTCAAATAAGATTTGCTGAAGTTGGTAATAAATTCCCTTTTAGTGTATTGATTCTCTCCATCCAGAGAGACTTTCCATCTGTGTATCTGTCAGTGATACAATCTGACACTGGATCTGTTTGCTATGTAGAAGTTTACCACTTTTCAGATTGCTGTTCTTTTGGCACCATTCCCTTAATCTCACATTTACTCGTCACTAGAGCCTCTGTTTGGGTCAGGGCTCCAGAAAACAGGTGCGTTTTTTTTGAGATTTAATATAACAGGATTTCGTTGAATAGATTTTAATATAGGCTGACCGACGCCTGAATCCCCCAAATGAAAAGTCGTCAGGGCAAAACAAATCTGTATAAAGATATTTAATAGTAATAAACCATGAATACGTCCGTGCTATGATATATGAACAATATTGGGTTATAGGTTGTTCATGTATTACGGAGCTATACAGTATGCCCCCCCCCCCCCCCCCCCATCACATAATTACCTAAGCTACAGTGTCTTCAACAATGATTACTGCAATTACTTTTTAATTTTGGAGTTTGGCATTTTTTCCCCACTGCCCGCCCGCTCCCGTTTTAGAGTTGTGACCGGCCTTTCATACGGCCAAGCTTAATATTAATCCTTTGTAATACGGCTACTCATGATATAGTCATTAGGTGACTCGTAACTAATCCTGCCCACCTAACATGTGTGATTTATTAAATACACATGGCGGATTTAGCCTGAATGCAGCTTGATAGAGCCGGTATCAAATAAAATTCCTCCCTGTGCCCGTGTTAATACCGGCAGATTGGGTAACAATGGCAGCATGAGAACTTCAGGGTTTGGAGTAAGCCGTGGTAGAAGGGGCCATGTTAGAATCAATCCTCTCTTAAAGGGACACTACCTGCTCAACCTCATTTGTACGGTGAATGAAGGGAATTCATAATGATCTATACATTGTGTTGGCAAAACTTGTAAGCAAATGCCTAAGTCAGGAGAAAAATGCGTCTGTGGAGTCTCCTGTTTATCACTTTGTGGCTTGATATGCCAATGTGCTAACCTTTTCAATGGGAAAAAAAATATAAAGCTCACATTGTCCTAAACCATGATTTTATATGGGGGTCTGAACCCCTTTCTTGAAGGTTATGGGAAGGACCACCATTTAAATCATTGTTTAGTGCATAGCCGTGTAAAAATTCCAAAGGCAAAGGCCACTCCAGGAAAAGACTCCAGTAACATAGTAACATAGTAACATAGTAATTTAGGTTGAAAAAAGACACAAGTCCATCAAGTTCAACCCTTCTACCTATCATTTCAGCGTTTTGATCCAAAAGAAGGCAAAAAAACCCCCTAAGGAAGCTTTTTCGAATGTTGCCTCCTAGGGGGAAAAAAATTCCTTCTTGACTCCAAAAGGGCAATCAGATTTCTCCTTGGATCAAAAAGCTCTATTATTAATGCTCATTCTATTATTAATACCCCTGTATGTTCTGCTTTTCTAAAAAATCATCCAGACCATTTTTAAATGCACCTATTGTGGTTGATAGCACTACCTCTCTTGGCAGTGATACTCCATAACTTTATTGTCCTAACCGTAAAGAATCCCTTCCTTTGCTGTCTATGAAATCTTTGCTCTTCCAGTCTCAGGGGGTGACCTCTTGTTCTTTGTACATTTCTGTTAATGAACAGGTCCCTGGAGAGCTCCTTATATTGGCCCTGCACATATTTATATAATGTTATCATATCCCCTCTAAGACGCCTTTTTTCTAAAGTAAATAAATGCAATTTTTTAAGTCTCTCTTCATAACTAAGATCCTCCAATCCCCTTATTAATTTTGTAGCTCTCCTTTGCACTTTTTCTAGTTCCTTAATATCCTTTTTAAGGACTGGTGCCCAGAATTGTACTGCATATTCAAGGTGAGGTCTTACCATTGATTTGTAAAGAGGCAAGATGATGTCCTCCTCCCGTGAATCTATACCTCGTTTTATACATGCCAATATCTTATTGGCCCTTGCAGCTGCTGACTGGCATTGGGCACTGTTGCCAAGTTTGTTATCTACAATGATTCCTAAATCCTTTTCGTTAGTAGTTTTTCCCAGGGAAATACCATTTAACGTATATGTTGCTTTGTTATTATTTTTCCCCATAATGCATCACTTTACATTTGTCTATATTGAACCTCATTTGCCACATTCTTGCCCAGTTCCCCACTCTGTCCAAATCTTCCTGTAAAGAAAAAACATCAAGATTAGTCTTTATTACCTTACCTAATTTTGTGTCATCAGCAAACACTGAGACATGGCACTCAGCACAACGTGGGAGATCATTAATAAACATATTAAAAATAGAGAGAGAAAAAAAACAAAGAAAAACAAATATATATAAATATATAAAATCAAAGTTTATTAGAACAGAAATACAAATACAGGCATCCATGTAATCTAGTAAAAACAAACATAACTGTACGGGGTAAACCGAAAATTATAAGCATATACTAGCCAGGCACACCTAAGTATATCAAGCATAGTCCCGTGGGTGTTTGATATACAGCAGTATTCGGCAACAGAACAAGCAGAAAAGGTTAGCGAAGCACAAATAATAAAGTGACACATAATCTGCATCAAGAACCGGAGATACCACAGACATTTACTTTTAATTAAAAACAATGTTTGGGTGATACAGTCCCTTTAATGGGGTGTTAATGAGAATCTCTGGTACCATCCGACTGTCACTTTAATTCCAAATTGCTTTTAAGGTGATCCTTTCTTTCAATAGGAGTGACTCACTGAGCCATAATTAACTTCTTCTGCAAACATAATTGAATCCCATCACCCGGCTTCAGGATCCTTTTGCCTCTTAAATATCGCTTCCCTCTCCCCTCCCGGTGAATGAAACCTAACTAGACGGCGACCTGACATTGTTTTAACTTTAAACTTTTGATCCAGAAATGTCTAAATGGGAATGCCCTTTTCTAAAAAAAGGCTTCCGGAATATTTCAACATCCATTTGCATTCCCCTGTCTATTTTAATATCTCTCTGTTCTGCGTGTATGATGTGTGTGTGTGTGTGTGTCTGTGTGTGTCTGTGTGTGTCTGTGTGTGTCTGTGTGTGTCTGTGTGTGTGTGTGTGTGTGTGTGTGTGTGTGTGTGTGTGTGTGTGTGTGTGTGTGCACGATCATGGCTTGATAAATCTCTCTAGACTTCGGGGACTTGACCAACAAAGTTAATTTTAGGAGCCAATATGAAACTGTGAAAAAGGTTAGGACCCAGCGGTCTTAAAATCCGTACTGCTGGCCTGGCTCCTAACCTTTTACACTGTTACGTCAAGGCTCATTTTCTCTCCTAAAATCTACAAATATTAGTCAGGGAGCTATAAACACCCTACAACGGACACTTAACTTTTTTTGGGGATTGATTGACACCTGGCTCCTAAAAAAAAAAAAATAAAAAAAAAAAAAATACTAGGCTATCTCCTGGATTTTTCCCAAAGCAGGGCTTGACAAATCCTGGGAGGCAGGTCTCCTAACATGCCTGCCACTTGGGGGTATTTCTTATTTTTTATTTTTTTTTTAAGGTTGTTTTACATTGGCGATTCCCATGTCCCTGGCTCCTAGAAATAACCAGGCTGGCTCCTGAATTGGTCTGTGTGGCTCCTGAATTGGTCTGTGTGGCTCCTGAATTGGTCTGTGTGGCTCCTAAAGCAGGGCTCGACAAACCCCAGGCGCCAGGTCGCCATGGCGACCAGGAAATTAGACCTGGCGCCTGGGTGCTGTCAGCCTCCTGGTCCCCTTGCCGCTGCCATCTGATTTTTCCGCAGCGCGAGGGGGTAAAGTCTGTGCCGATCGCCGATGGCACAGACTGCAAGCTCCGCCCCCTCGCGCAGCGCGTGTCTGAGTGCCGGGTGTCGTCACGTGACATCCTGGCACTCAGCAGGCAGACCAAAGGAGATCAGCAGCAGCACGAGTGTCCCCCTCCCCTGCAGTGAGGTAAAGCAGCAGGGAGGGGGACACATCAAGAAGAAACCCCAAGAAAAGACTGTGTTAGGTGGGTGTGTGTTTGTATGTATTGTAAAGTAGATGTGTGTGAGGTGTTTGTATATATGGGTGTGTGTGAGGTGTTTGTATATATGGGTGTGTGTGAGGTGTTTGTATATATGGGTGTGTGTGAGGTGTTTGTATATATGGGAGTGTGTGAGGTGTTTGTATATATGGGTGTGTGTGAGGTGTTTGTATATATGGGTGTGTGTGAGGTGTTTGTATATATGTGTATATGTAAAGTATGTGTGTTTGTATATATGTGTGTGTGAGGGGTTTGTATATATGGGTGTGTGAGGTGTTTGTATATATGGGTGTGTGAGGTGTTTGTATATATGGGTGTGTGAGGTGTTTGTATATATGGGTGTGTGAGGTGTTTGTATATATGGGTGTGTGTGAGGTGTTTGTATATATGGGTGTGTGTGAGGTGTTTGTATATATGGGAGTGTGTGAGGTGTTTGTATATATGGGTGTGTGTGAGGTGTTTGTATATATGGGTGTGTGTGAGGTGTTTGTATATATGTGTATATGTAAAGTATGTGTGTTTGTATATATGTGTGTGTGAGGGGTTTGTATATATGGGTGTGTGTGAGGTGTTTGTATATATGTGTATATGTAAAGTATGTGTGTTTGTATATATGTGTGTGTGAGGGGTTTGTATATATGGGTGTGTGAGGTGTTTGTATATATGGGTGTGTGAGGTGTTTGTATATATGGGTGTGTGAGGTGTTTGTATATATGGGTGTGTGAGGTGTTTGTATATATGGGTGTGTGTGAGGTGTTTGTATATATGGGTGTGTGTGAGGTGTTTGTATATATGGGAGTGTGTGAGGTGTTTGTATATATGGGTGTGTGTGAGGTGTTTGTATATATGGGTGTGTGTGAGGTGTTTGTATATATGTGTATATGTAAAGTATGTGTGTTTGTATATATGTGTGTGTGAGGGGTTTGTATATATGGGTGTGTGAGGTGTTTGTATATATGGGTGTGTGAGGTGTTTGTATATATGGGTGTGTGAGGTGTTTGTATATATGGGTGTGTGAGGTGTTTGTATATATGGGTGTGTGAGGTGTTTGTATATATGGGTGTGTGAGGTGTTTGTATATATGGGTGTGTGAGGTGTTTGTATATATGTGTATATGTAAAGTATGTGTGTTTGTATATATGTGTGTGTGAGGGGTTTGTATATATGGGTGTGTGAGGTGTTTGTATATATGGGTGTGTGAGGTGTTTGTATATATGGGTGTGTGAGGTGTTTGTATATATGGGTGTGTGAGGTGTTTGTATATATGGGTGTGTGAGGTGTTTGTATATATGGGTGTGTGAGGTGTTTGTATATATGTGTATATGTAAAGTATGTGTGTTTGTATATATGTGTGTGTGTGAGGTGTTTGTATATATGTGTGTGAGGTGTTTGTATATATGTGTATATGTAAAGTATGTGTGTTTGTATATATGTGTGTGTGAGTTATTTGTATATATGTGTGTGTGAGTTATTTGTATATATGTGTGTGTGAGGTGTTTGTGTATATATGTGTATATGTAAAGTATGTGTGTTTGTATATATGTGAAGTAGGCGTGTGTGTTTATGAATTGTGTTTATGTTTGCGTGATTGTCTGGCTCCTAAAAAAAATGTCTGGCTCCTAAAATCAAAATAAATTTGTCAAGCCCTGTCCTAAAGGCTCCAGGAATTTGTCAAGCCCTGTCCTAAAGTCAAATAGTAAGCTGATCTAGCAGAAAACGTTAGGAGCCGAGCCGTTTGTTCCTTCTGGAACTTGTGCAACGATCTTTGTCAAATGTGGCCGACCTTTGTGTACCAGTGGCTGTGACACTATGGGGTAAAAGGGGGGGTGGGGGGGGGGCTGTCACCGTGGAAACCATTTATAAAACTTTGCCCCAGTAATTCATTTTTCTAAATGTCTCCCCTTTTATTCTTGAACTAGACAAGTTTCCTCTCACCCAATCTCAAATCAGACCTTCCAGCGAAGCCTTTTACACAATCCCCGTCTTAACTCGTAAATCAGCGCAGATTAGAATTTGGTTTAAGTTCTGGGAGATATGGGAGGATTCGCAGTGAGAATTTGTTAAGTAAGTTCACACTAAACAGAAGTGTCTTGTCAACAATCTGGCTTCCAAACAGTTACTTGAGCACCGTTACGGCTGGTAGGGTCGAAACTAAAGCGAATGGGAATTAAGAAAGTGAAACATAGAAGTTATACGAGTCCTTAGCTGGCAGTCCTGAGTGCAAAGCCTGCTGGCTTCTTCCTATTGTACCTTGATCTCTTAATAGAGGCTCCCAAGCTTGAACATTGCCAAGAGCCTCAAAGGGCTTCCACGCGTCAATATCTTTATTTAAACCGACTCACCGGAACATAGTGTGAATGTAGAGAATACAATAAATGATCTATACATTGTGATAGCAAAATGGCAATAAAATGCATAAATTAACTTTTTTTAGAAAAGACGTTTTTCTCGTGAAGAGTTTGCATGCAATTCTCTACAGTCATACAGCATTTACAATATACAGGTTATTGAGGAGAACCGCCCGCTAAGTTTTTAATTAACCATCACTCCACCAATATATTTTCTTTTATTTCATTCGTATTCTGCTACTTGAATGAATACTTTAATGGACTTACACACCTGGTTACATACCATTGCAATAGAAGTTCCATATATCAAATAAAAAAACGTAAGGTTCAAAAATGTGCAGATTGGATGTGTATATAAAGTTTTGTCAGAACCTAGAAACATTATTGGGTTCATAAAAACATAGAATGTGTCAGCAAATAAGAGCCATTCGGTCCATCTAGTCTGCCCAATTTCTAAATACTTTTATTGGTCCCCAGTTCCCTATCTTATATCTAGGATAGCCTTGTGCCTATCCCATGCATGCTTAAACTCCTTCACTGTATTAACCTCTACCACTTCTGCTGGAAGACTATTCCATACATCCCCTACCCTCTCAGTAAAGTAATACTTTCATTAGTCCCTGGCCTTATTTTATATCTAGGATAGCCTTATACCTATCCCATGTATGCTTAAACTCCTTCACTGTATTAACCTCTACCACTTCTACTGGAAGACTATTCCATACATCCACTACTGTCTCAGTAATGTAATCCTTTCATTAGTCCCTGACCTTATCTTATATCTAGGATAGCCTTATACCTATCCCACGCATGCTTAAACTCCACTGTATTAACCTCTATCACTTCTACTGGAAGACTATTCCATGCATCCACTACCCTCTCAGTAATGTAATACTTCCATTAGTCCCTGGCCTTATCTTATATCTAGGATAGCCTTATACCTATCCCATGCATGCTTAAACTCCACTGTATTAACCTCTATCACTTCTACTGGAAGACTATTCCATCCATCCACTACCCTCTCAGTAAAGTAATACTTTCATTAGTCCCTGGCCTTATCTTATATCTAGGATAGCCTTATACCTATCCCATGCATGCTTAAACTCCTTCACTGTATTAACCTCTACCACTTCTACTGGAAGACTATTCCATACATCCACTACCCTCTCAGTAATGTAATACTTTCATTAGTCCCTGGCCTTATCTTATATCTAGGATAGCCTTATACCTATGCCACGCATGCTTAAACTCCTTCACTGTATTAACCTCTACCACTTCTACTGGAAGACTATGCCATGCATCCACTACCCTCTCAGTAATGTACTACTTTCATTAGTCCCTGACCTTATCTTATATCTAGGATAGTCTTATACCTATCCCATGCATGCTTAAACTCCTTCACTGTATTAACCTCTACCACTTCTACTGGAAGACTATTCCATGCACCCACTACCCTCTCAGTAATGTAATACTTTCATTAGTCCCTGGTCTTATCTTATATCTAGGATAGCCTTATACCTATCCCATGCATGCTTAAACTCCTTCACTGTATTAACCTCTACCACTTCTACTGGAAGACTATTCCATACATCCACTACCCTCTCAGTAATGTAATACTTTCATTAGTCCCTGACCTTATCTTATATCTAGGATAGCCTTATACCTATCCCATGCATGCTTAAACTCCTTCACTGTATTAACCTCTACCACTTCTGCTGGAAGACTATTCCATACATCCACTACCCTCTCAGTAAAGTAATACTTTCATTAGTCCCTGACCTTATCTTATATCTAGGATAGCCTTATACCTATCCCATGCATACTTAAACTCCTTCACTGTATTAACCTCTACCACTTCTGCTGGAAGACTATTCCATACATCCACTACCCTCTCCGTAAAGTATTACTTTCATTAGTCCCTGACCTTATCTTATATCTAGGATAGCCTTATACCTATCCCATGCATGCTTAAACTCCTTCACTGTATTATCCTCTGCCACTTCTACTGGAAGACTATTCCATACATCCACTACCCTCTCAGTAAAGTAATACTTTCATTAGTCCCTGACCCTATCTTATATCTAGGATAACCTTATACCTATCCCACGCATGCTTAAACTCCTTCACTGTATTATCCTCTGCCACTTCTACTGGAAGACTATTCCATACATTCACTACCCTCTCAGTAAAGTAATACTTTCATTAGTCCCTGGCCTTATCTTATATCTAGGATAACCTTATACCTACCCCACGCATGCTTAAACTCCTTCACTGTATTATCCTCTGCCACTTCTACTGGAAGACTATTCCATACATCCACTACCCTCTCCGTAAAGTATTACTTTCATTAGTCCCTGACCTTATCTTATATCTAGGATAGCCTTATACCTATCCCATGTATGCTTAAACTCCTTCACTGTATTAACCTCTACCACTTCTACTGGAAGACTATTCCATACATCCACTACCCTCTCAGTAATGTAATACTTTCATTAGTCCCTGGCCTTATCTTATATCTAGGATAGCCTTATACCCATCCCATGCATGCTTAAACTCCTTCACTGTATTAACCTCTACCACTTCTACTGGAAGACTATTCCATGCATCCACTACCCTCTCAGTAAAGTAATACTTTCATTAGTCCCTGGCCTTATCTTATATCTAGGATAGCCTTATACCTATCCCATGCATGCTTAAACTCCTTCACTGTATTAACCTCTACCACTTCTACTGGAAGGCTATTCCATACATTCACTACCCTATATTAGAGACACAAGTGATGTATAACGTTGTGTCCCTTTAAATGTTTCTATCATATCCCCCCTGTTATGTCTTTGCTCCACGCTATACACCTAGATCCTGGTTTATAAGGTTTCCTGAATTGCAAATGTTTCTCCAATGATGTGAGACCCCATTAGACGTGGCTGTCCGTTCCTATCTTCCGATCTGCAATAGATAGTCACATGCTCCTGGGGATTTTTCTAGTTGTCTGAAGGAAGAGAACAGGTGAGAAAACATTTTCCGGGTGACGTAGTTTTCGGGGATAGCGCTGAAAAACACTGCTGTGAAATTGTGTCAGAGCGAAGGCATGTGTTTTCTAATTTTCCAGAAGAGCCGGCTTCCAGCTGTGGGTTAACCATTTTAAGACCCCCGATGCGGTCAAAGAATGGACGTAGTTTCTAGATGGATGAGGCCGCTTCATACGTCCATCTGCTGTAATTCCATTAGGGCCGCACGTTGGGGGGCCGGCAGTACTGCTCTAGAGAGTGGCATCGGTCTCTAGACCATAAATTTGCAGGGCTCGACTAGAAATTGTAGACTTTAGGAGCTAGGCAGTTGGATACAGGAGCCAGCCTGGGGATTTTTGGGAGCCAGGGAGATGATACAACCATAGAGTGCCACTTAAAATAAGCCAATAAGTTAGGAGCCAGCAGTAGAGATTTTAGGAGCCTTGATATATACACCTAGGCCTGATCACAGCGCAGTAAAAGCAGTTTTGAGAAATGATTCATGAGATTCCGCTAAACCTCTGCTTTAATGCTGATTGGCTGGTAAGGGCCCCCCTGCGCCGTCGAGGCAGTGCGCTAGAATGCATAGTATTATAACCAGGTTTACTTGTATTCTGTATAAATTCCGTAGTGCGGTTTTTATAATCTAAATATGGAGCAGTTTTTCCTCAACACTTCCTATCCTATAGAGGAGCTGACTGTAAAGTGGAGTAGAGTTATTGTTGGTACTATAGTACCTGTCCTCCTTATCTCTCCCAAGCCCCTCCCTCTCTCTTCAAGCCCCTCCTTCTTGGAATGTCACTGAATTAAGAAGCCCCGGTGAAATAAGTTTCAATGGAAAACTACAGGAGAGATGAAATCGTTTTAAAGTAAAAATTGTTTGCATTTATTTAACATAAAACATATATACAGGCAACCATACATACAGTACTACTTATAGAAAATTAGCCATTTTAAATGACAATTGTTTTTTAAATGGACTGTATCACTGAAACATTGTTTTTTGTGTTCATGTATAGAATAATAGAAAATGATTGAGAATGATCTATATATCATGTTGGGAAAAACTGCAATTAGGTTTGCCACCGAAATTCGGAAAAAAAATGTATCTGTGGTGTCTCCTGTTTATGACATCACCTGTGGCTTGGTATGCAAATTAGCTGCTTTTCAATGGAAAAGCGTCATGGCTGCCGGGCAGAGGATAAAACGGCCATGTAAGATTTGTTATTTAATGTTTTGTGTTTTTAATATTGTACCCCACTGTAACAATGCAAAGTTTGTGGACCCCGGACATACATAAACCAGAGATATCTCACTGTATCGATCCTGGTAAAATACTTTTATAAATAAATAAATAAACATAAACAAATATAAATAAAAATAAACAAATGTAACTTTAAAAAACAAAAAACAAACCACGTGCTAGTTTATCTTCATGCTAGGGCCTCTCCAAAAAAACAAAACAAACTAAAATTAAATTAATATTGCTCCTAATCGATTCATTTTCCAGCCGTGTTTTGATTAAATTAAGAGTCTGTCGTAACGGATTTACCATGTTTTAATTAATATCGCCTTCTGGTGCTTTGACTTCCCGTTTGTGAGAGTGACTAGTGATTGTAGCCTAATCTTTGTGGAAGTGGCAGAATTTTAAAATATCTCTGCCCCCCCCTCCCGTGACTCGTGTCATGTGTTTATCTCTGACAGAAAGTTCTAACGAGTAACGAGTAATGAGTTTTGCACTGTTAAGTATCAGACTACAATATTATGACAACAAGACTGAGTTGGTATGTAATACTTCTTCTGCACATGTCGAGAGCTGCAGGAATAGTCACGTATAAGTGTTGGGTTCAGTTCTCTGATGTCGTTTGTGCCCGTTCTATTCCCCACATGTGTAGGGGCATCATGACGGAGCGGTAATGCAAGCCACGCCCACGGAAAGATCTTGGCAGTGTGAACCTCTGTCTATAGGGGGGGAGGGGGGGGGGGGGGGGTGACCATTAGTAATAAAGTATTAAAATATATTTAAAGGCACACTACTGCTTACATAAGATTACCTGTGCATTTAAAACAAACACGTATATAAGACATATGCCACTGTTTTATTTTCTATATTTGAATTAATTGCATATAAAAGTAAAAAAAAAAATAAAAATTAGTTGCCTGTCTCCAGCTTCCATTTTGAGAATGTTACCCATGATGCAGCATTCTCCAAAATCTTCCAGCAAGTCTCACTTTACAACTGGTGTCAACCAGCATGATGATGTCATAAGATACTCCCCTGCTCTCTTACTGGCTCCTTTGTATCATGGTGGCACATCTTTGTGTTGGAGGGCAGGTAAAAAAAAAAAACAAAACAGGATCATAACTCCGCCCCTTGTGATGTAATTGTTACATTACCCTTCCATTCAATGCAAGTCTATGGTCAGAATTCTGACTTATAGACTGCATTCTGTGTCCCCAGCCCCAAAGTGAGATACTAGTGCTGTAAAGTCACTAGAGGGTGGCACCCAAAAACACTATATTTCACAAAATGGCGGCACCCAGTCACATCTGTTTAGTAAAAAGACATATCTGAAATCAACAATATTCAACATTATTAAAACACCTGACTCCAAGAACATTACTCTTCTCTCGTGGAGTATTATGAATATTTTTCTGATCCAAAGCAGCCATGCTCTGGACAATGATGACGAAGCGGCACTCATTTCATTATTTTGGAATACTGTTCCGTCGCATGGGTTCTGAGTTTCCTAGAAATATTCCCAGTGAACTTTAAACTGGAATGAGGCCCCACTGCAATAACGAAGCCTGCAGCATTAAAAAAAAACTGTCCAGCAAAACAGGTGCGATCTTGGCACTTGCTAATTTCATCATAAGCTTTAGGGACTGCTCCCCTACCCTTCCTTCCTACTGTTTTCTTTTTTTTATTACTATAGCCTCTCTTTTTTTTATGTCTAGAGGTGGTAGATAATTATATATTGTTTTAGTTCTCATTTTGGCAATACTAACTCCCTAGTAATCCCTCTAGATCTCTTTGATCCCTTCCATGCCCTTTATGACCACCTCCTTCCCAACAGGTGTGTGTCCTTTTTAATAGGCGTAAGTGGCACGGCTCTCTGGGAAAACGTGGCATGTATAGCTAGGGCATATTGGGCCACGTTTTCACGGGGGAAGCATGCATTATTTTACTTTTCTCTTCCAATAAAGAGAAAAACAGACAACTGGTTGGTCTACAAACTCAGATATACTGACCAGTAAAATGGACTATTATTAATGCATATTAATGTGCTTTCAAAGTACTTTAAAATGCAGGTCTCACATTTTGCATTTCTTAAAATATAAAATACATACAGCTAGAAGAAATTGTGAAATTCCAGCAGTTTGCAAGAAGCTAGTACTGCCCAAACTAGCTGAATAAAAGTAATTTCCTTTTTTTGCTGCAGGAACCAATGAGAATAATCTAATTCAAATGAATGGAATTTCCTGTCTCTCTCGTGATGTCGTCAGACAATGTGTTGCACTGTTAAGAGATCCTACTGTGTACAAGAGCAAGGTCACTCAGAGTCCACATAATGTATTCAATTGGAAGAGCACAGGAAGTGACTAAATTAAACACAACTTTATATCCTCAGTGTCTATATAATCAGTGCTGCTGCACCTGCAGTAAACATGTAGAGTAATCACTGGGGGAGGGCTTGAGTCAAATATTAAAAATTTGATTTATACAGAATGCCTGCATCAAATCACACAGGGATAAAAGCCTGTGCATTATACAAGCTGTGATCTTCATCTTGCACCAAAGTGAGTTTGGGGACTAGACTGTCCCTTTAATAAAGGAGTTGTGAAAATGGCCTCTTTCCAACTCTGCTATCAATGCCTGATGTTTGCAGTTCCCTTGTCAGTTCACCACAGTTTTTAGGGAATAGACCCCTTAAGCTTGCAAACATCTTGTATCCCTATGTAGCATAGTTTTTTTGGGGGGGTCCTGTCTCATCTGAGCTGCCGCTTTGCATTGTGTACATGCGGTATGTTAGTTGACCAATGCTGGAGTAACTTTGTTTATGAGACCTTGCATAGCCTGAACGCCAAACCGTGAACTCCAGACCCCCATTACCTATCATGCAACGTCACGTGACCGGGTCCCAGAACATAGGCGCACATTACAAACTCCTTTCTGAAACGATCTCGACCTTGTGTCACGCCTGTAACCGAAGCCCTCTCCCTTCTATAGGGAAATGGGCACAACTTTCATACAGTAGAAGAGATGAAAAGCCGAGGGGCATGGCCTTGGAAAATGGTTATACAGTACCCCCTGCTTGCAGTTTTGAGAAACACAGGGATTACCCTTTAACACAGTCTGGCACACAGAGAAGGGAAAATATTTCTCTAGAACGATTATATTGGCGCAGTTGTAGTGTGTAATTAGCTAACGTTCTAGTAACCTAAATGTATCCGAACAGATACTGGCCTTCATTATTTAACCACTTGACTTGTTGTTTTTTTGGGGGGGCAGTTTGAGCATCAGGTGAAGCCATATTTTCTTGATATGCTTTAAAACAAAAACTAATAAACTTCTACATTGAACCCTCTCTACTTCTATAACCCGATCATTTCTTCCTTAATCTGACCCAAGATTCTAAACATGTCCGCCCCCTGATAACGTACCTTATGCTTGTATAGCTCTATTTGTATTCTTTCATTAAAGCATTTCTTTTTAAAATCTCTGCACTTGATGCCATCTTTCAATGAAACCCAATACATTTTTTTTGCCAACAGTTAAAATACTGTAACTATGAATCGGACACAAGGGTCTTTACATTGCAATATGTGGTGACGTTGAGGAGTGGGGGGCATACTCCAACCTAGAAGTTCAGGCTTGGAGCGATTGGCCA
Source organism: Pelodytes ibericus (assembly GCA_036172795.1). Lineage (NCBI taxonomy): Eukaryota > Metazoa > Chordata > Amphibia > Anura > Pelodytidae > Pelodytes > Pelodytes ibericus. Next base: position 6,124,172 of record CM069867.1, on the reverse strand, counting down.
AAATGTAACCAACTCTTACTTTGAACGTTGGTTACATTTGGCCTTCCTTTGTCAACCCACCGAAAGTGGTCTCCTCTGACGGAGGGGATTCTGTTGCTGTTTCCTGCAGTGGGATCTACACAGTAGCGTGTTGGCGGGAGGCCGTAATGTGCTGCCGTTAAGAGTCCGTTTTATGTCACCCGCGTGGTTGTTCGGGACTTTTCTTTAACGTCTGCAGAGCACATTCTATTACGGGAACTGGGTAAAGCTGTCAGGAGAGGCTGGTGAGCATAATGTCTCTACAACCCAACCATGAAGTGCCAATACCGATGGGAAGATCCTCCTGGTTTGATCCAGAGTCCGGTCAAGAAAAAGCCTGTTGGTGGGTCAGTTGACAAGTTCCATCATTGTTTTTTTCCAACAAGAGATTTTGAACGGTCCACAAATCTGCAGAATTTCCATCCTTTTTATAGAGATACATTTTTTTTTTTTATCACTGTGAAGTGTCAGCTGTCAAGAATACTTTACAAACCTTCCCAACACCTGAAATGGAAAGTGCTGTTAATACACAGCTATATCAAACTCTTCCTATACAATAAGAGCATAATTCAGATAGTGAGGCGAACATAGTCAGTTTGGGTTATGTTAGAATTTGGTAAGCATACAGTAGCTCGTGTAGGTGGGATTTATAGGCCCCCTGGGCAAATAGAAGAGTTACATAATCTACTAGTTGAGGAAATAGCTAAAATAACAATAAAGGGGGATGGTATCATTATGGGTGACTTTTTAATCTTCCTGATGTGAACTGGAAATCCAAAATAGCTGCTTGTGACTGAGTGACAAGCAGCAGAGGGTTGTAGCCAATGGGGTATATTCGATGCAAGGTCTTGTTACTAGTGGGGTACCTCAGGGATCTGTACTTGGACCCATTCTCTTTAATATTTTTATTAGTGATAATGCAAAAGGTCTTGTTGGTAAAGTATTTCATTTTGCTGATGATACAAAGATTTGCAGCAGGGTTGATGTTCATGGAGGGATAAGCCAAATGGAAAATGATTTATCTAAACTAGAAAAATGGTCAGAGCAGTGGCAACTGACATTTAATGTTGATAAGTGCAAGATAGTGCACCTTCGGCGTAAAAACCCGAAAGCAGAATATAGACTATTTGGTACAGTCCTAACCTCAACATCTGAGGAAAGGGATTTAGGAGTAATAATTTCAGAGGACTTAAAGGTAGGTAGACCATGTAATAGAGAAGAAGGAAATGCTAGCAGAATGCTTGGTTGTATAGGGAGAGGTATTAGCAGAATGCTTGGTTGCATAGGGAGAGGTATTAGTAGTAGAAAGAGGGAAGTGCTCATACCGTTGTACAGAGCACTGGTGAGACCTCACTTGGAGTATTGTACAGAGCGCTGGTGAGACCTCACTTGGAGTATTGTACAGAGCGCTGGTGAGACCTCACTTGGAGTATTGTACAGAGCGCTGGTGAGACCTCACTTGGAGCATTGTACAGAGCACCGGTGAGACCTCACTTGGAGTATTCTACAGAGCGCTGGTGAGACCTCACTTGGAGTATTGTACAGAGCACTGGTGAGACCTCACTTGGAGTATTGTACAGAGCGCTGGTGAGACCTCACTTGGAGTATTGTACAGAGCGCTGGTGAGACCTCACTTGGAGTATTGTACAGAGCGCTGGTGAGACCTCACTTGGAGTATTGTACGCAGTACTGGAGACCGTATCTCCAGAAGGATATTGATACTTTGGAGAGAGTTCAGAGAAGGGCTACTAAACTGGTTCATGGGTTGAAGGATAAAACTTACCAGGAAAGGTTAAAGCATCTTAACATGTATAGCTTGGAGGAAAGACGTAACAGGGGGGGATATGATAGAAACATTTAAATACATAAAGGGAATCAACACAGTAACGGAGGAGAGTATATTTAAAGGAAGAAAAACTACCACAACTAGAGGACATAGTCTTAAATTAGAGGGGCAACGATTTAAAGGTAATATCAGGAAGTATTACTTTACTGAGAGGGTAGTGGATGTCAAAAGGCAACTCGCCATACCTGTGAAAGATACACAGTCAGGCTTACTAGCCGTGAAGTGCTTGGTGGGTTTTGTTTTCCCAGCTATAAGATAGGGCCAGAGACTAATAAAAGTATGTAAAAAATTGGGCAGACTGGATGGGCCAAATGGCTCTGATCTGCCGGTGACACGTTCTATGTTTAATAATGGGTATAAACATTTTCTTGTGGCTTCCATCTAATCAAGCTCGTGGTTTCCCATTTTATACATTTTTGTGTCTCGACCTTGGAGTAACAGCTGCTCCACCAAGGCCAAACCATGAAAGCCATCAGAGGAAGGATATTCACATTGGACGGCGCTACAGATATCGCAACAGTTGGACCCTTTGTGCTTCCCTTAAACCTGACCTATAAGCAGCTTAAATTAGACACAGATCTCCGTACGTATTCTTCATGGGACTCACCCCCCCTTCCATTATACATGAGGATTTTTTTTATGAGCAGCAGTTAAGAAGAGTAGAATAGGGAGCCATAGAGGAGGCTGAAAAATAAAACAAAATATCCTTCGCCCATTACCGTATTTGCTCCAATATAAGACGACCTTGATTTAAAAGAAGACCTCCCCAACTTTTGTATATTCATTGAGGAAAGAAAAAATTAAAAGCCTGAATATAAGACTACCCTATAGGAAAACAGTTTTACTTTACTTGCCAAACTGCCCCCACCCCAGACTTGTCGACACTTGTCCTTGACCCCATTCAATGTCTGGTGGAGACGACCATTTGGATATGTAGTTCCCCAGCATGCCCAGTGCCAGTCTCCGCCATCACTGCTCTAGAAATGGTCAGTTCTGAAAATGCCAGGAGGTCCGGTGATTCAGAGACGCTGGAATCGCTAACGTTTTAAATCGCTTACATCACACATCATCCCCAATACAATTTTTGGTAGACCGACAACTAAACCTCTTAAGCCACCAAATCTGGGTGGCACGATGTGGACTCCTAGGGGCTACCGCAGACCAAAATGTAGATTCCAAAGGATCACAGAACTTGCATCAAAAAAATAACGATTGCAATATAAAAGCAATTTTTTTAAAAAGAATGATTTAGTGATGCCGTGTGGCAGTTAGAGCCACTCTATGCCCTGAGCGATGAGTGATGTAGGGCTTTATTTATGATAGAGCGAATGGCCGGGAATCTCAAGCTTGATGCTATATCTACTGGAGGCATTTCTCTCTCTCATCAACAAAGCCCCTAGTAAACCTGTTGATGTAAATAATCATTTGGTCAGCTCTGCTGCATGCCTTAACGCACGAAAGGTGACAGGCACCCTTTAAATGGGAAGGCCATCTCTGTCCCCTTTCATATCTTCAAAGTAGTATCATTAAATGTACATAGTACAGCCTTTTTATCAAACAGATGCAAAAACATTCCTTAATACCTGACATGCCATGCCGTTCCTGTACAGAATGGTTTAAATAAATCTGTAAAGAGTAATAGGTAAAGCTCTTTTAGAAAATGTAACATCTGACCCCCTGAAGTAAATATGGAGAATATGTAATATCTCTGACCTTGATGCTTTGTTTTTACACGAACTTATCTTAATATTCTTTTCTTTTTTTGTTCTTCTTCTTCTTCTTGTATGGATATGTATTTGAATGATGTTTTGTACGTTCTAATGCTAATTTTTATATGAAAATAAAATAAAGAAAAACATTTAATATAAATAAATCTGTAATTCAAACAATATATATTGCTCCGGAAGGAAAAAAAGTTTTTTTTTTTTTTAAATAAAGGAACAGCTTTCAGTTCTTTTATAACAGGTGATGGTGTGCGGAAGTGCAAGCTAGACCTTTACAACCCTACTCACTGCTGGCCTGTAATGATTGTAGAAGGGCTTCTGCTGTAACCGTACTAGTGAGCTTACAATATTTGGAGATTTCAGGAGCCAGGGAAACTTCCATAGAGTTCTGTGCCAAACAATCCCAAAAGTTTGTCAAGCCCGGGAGTAAACAAAGTTTGGACGACGGAGAGTCTCTTTATTTTAATTTGTCCCACACTTTTATTTATGTAATCGTTCTGGGAATAGGGGGGGGGGGGGGGGGGGAATTAACCGTTAAATTCCTGACAGGCTTTTGCGGCTTGATCAGACCACACTTCAACTATTCTGGTCCAGACGTACAATGAGGCACAAGTCTCCTTCTGACTCTTGCACCCGGATCTATCTTGTATGTCCTTAAATGTCGGCAAACAATTCAGTTATGTTTAATTGAAATATTACATAATGGAGATGTTTTTTCAGTAGCAAATATTTAATTCAGGACTAATCAAATCCTGGGAGCCCACTGCTGGCTCCTAACTTTTTTGATTGTTTTACATAGAACTCTATGGAAGGGCATTTTCCCTGGTTCCTAAAGATAACCCGGCTGGCTCCTAAAGTGTACAGAAATGTAATGAAGCTAGTTTTTTTTTTTTTTTTATGAAAGAATGCAAACAAAGTACCCTAGTGAACTTACTTTGCTCCTATACCTCCATCGCGGACAACCTCCTGGGATAGATTAAGGAAGATCAGACCCATTTGACCCAAGATTTTAATTATGTCTGCCCGTGATCGACCTATACAGAGGTGCTTTAATTTGTATTCTTTCATTAAAGCGTTTGTTTTAAAGTGCCTAAATTTGGTGAAATCTTTCAGTTAAAAACAATGAGGTTTTTGGCCAACAATAGGACACACAAGTCCATTTTATTTTAAATCTATACTCCATAGTCGTTAGCAATGTACAAACAAAACCTAAGAGTATCTAGTGACAAGTTTTTAGACACACAGGATTTAAATGGTGAGTATCCCTGCTCAAGTGAGCTTACAGTAGGGAGGTCATTTATCCCTTGCTTGTTTGGGGGCTTCATTTCCCTTTCAACGTGCACATTGCGATGCAGATCTGGTCTAAGCATGGTCGTTTATGATGCCGAAAACAATGTGCTTCAACTGGGGAACATGAAGAGATCCTGCAAATCTTGGATCCTTTTGACATGGCTGCACAGCACACAGCTCACACAGAGAAGCCAAGGAATGCAAAAGACAAAAGACCCTGATATATATATATATATATATATCTGTTTGAAGCTGGTGTTATGTCTAGGGTGACAGCAGCAGACGCATGATTTGTCCGAGCCTTCAGAGATATTCTAAGTTCAACCCGCTCGGAATGTTCTACCTAAGCGATCGGCCTTTTAGGAACTCTCTCTGATCATTGGTGGACAGCAGCGGTGAGACTAGCACAGTCACCCTTGCCATTAACCCCTTGGCCCCTCCACCCGCCCCTGCAGTTGGACTTTCTTCAATGTGCCGTCGATGGCAAGACACTGATAAGAGAATTTTCAACCAGTAGCAGAGTTGGGAAAATTAGTCCCATACTTCAAACTCTGCTTTGGTTTGCAGTTTCCTCGTCCGTTTCCCTCCTTCATAAGTACAGCTCACAGATCTTGTGGACGTTGCAGACCGTATTAAAACACACCTGCATTCAGAATCCTTTTGTAAGGCTGTGCATAACATTACTTCATGGATGTGTCCTTTTAATTGTTTGAGGACTAAATCTCCCATACTCTCCTACCATTCCAGAGGTGTGAATCCAAGTCCAGTGCCGGAGCTCCTTCCCCAGAATCGCTATACCATCACCAGATCGTTGTCCCGAAGAAAACGGTTAGACGTTTTTTTCGAAGCTCAGGTTTGCCATATTATAGTCTTTTGTAACCTACATAAATCCTGCATAATTACATTTTTTTTTTAAAAGAAATAATACAAAGTACCTTGGTTGCGCGATAGAACTTTCAGGAGGCAGGCATTTCTAGTTATTTTTTAGGAGCCAGGGAACTGCTTTTTTAAAACAAAGTTGGGAGCAGTAAGACTCCTGGGATTTGTCTGACGAAAGGGTTTAAAGGACAACTGTCGACAAAAAATGAAGTTTAATTGAAAGATTACATCAAGTGTAGATATATTTTTATGAAAGAAAACAAATAAAGTGTGTTATTGAGCCCTATTTGCTCTGTAGCAAGAGGGCAGACATGTTGTTAAGAATGTTGGGTTAAATCTTTCTTCATCTGACCCAAAATGTCTGCCTCCTGAAAGTGTAAAAGTGCACACAAGCTACTCTTTATTTGTATTATTTCTTTAAAATATTGTTCAGTTTTGCAGGAAGTAAATTGAAACTAAATACTGTATTCTAGAGAAGGGGTCCCAGAGGTATTCAAAACTGTGTGCTATGTTTTATTGATTGCCAAGCATCTTTTCATGCAACATGAGACAAACCCTATGTTTTTTGGTATACAATTCTGGTGAATGTACTTTTTTTTTTTTAATTTCCGTTTGCTTTTTGGAAATGTAAAATGGCATTTCGCTGCGAGGAATTACTTTTAGGAAGTGCTAGGCATTTGTTTTATTCATAATAGTTTCTAGTTATGGGTAACGCGATGAGAAGGATTGAAATAGGGACAGGGTTTAAACAGCTGAAGAGTATTGGGTTACAGAAATGAGGCATCATCTTGTTGAAAACATGCTTTTGGATATGTCTGTGAATGAAAGCATTAAAGACAGGCAGGCCGGCTGTGCCATATGTTTACATAGATATTGCCTTGGAAGCTTGGTCATGAGATCTCATCCAGGATGCAAAAAGAGTGCTTTTGGCTCCATGTCGGGATTCAAAACAGATATCTGGTGGCTCTTTTAGAAGCAAACGTAAGGGGCCACTGCAACGTTGAAAAAGTGACCTAGCTTTTTTTTCCCCCATGGATATTAAAAAGAATTCTAATAATGTGTGCATTTGTTTTTCCAACTTTGAATATCTGTATTCATATACTCGCAAATATCACTGATCCTCCCGCTCGGCTTTCATCAGTTGGCTGGAGTCTGCTGAATGCAAGTGTGTCCGGGATAAACCGATTAATCAAGGAGACCATCCCATAGGAACTACCCTTCATTCATTCATTGTTTTTCCATCTTCACACACGTGAATTAAACAGATCTCCCAACTTTTCAGATACCCAGAGGAACGCTTTCGTTTTCGTGGGAGTGGCTGAAGGGACCATTATTTAGAAATTGGCCTTTTTTTTTTAAGCTTCCAGTGAGACATGCAGAGCAGTTCTGGTCATTGCCCAACTAATTTTGAGCTAAAGACACATTGTTTTTCTTTGTGGAAGAAACTGCTTGGAGTGATATAAATAACAGTTTACCCAAGAATAAATGTCGTAAATGTAATTATTTTTTCTTCGCGTGATAATTGGTAATGTCCACACGAGTGTCCAAAACTTCCGTCCTTTGCGGCGGAATGAAAATGCGCAAGTAAAATGAGTTGGCAAAAAAACGACCTTGCTTAACCAGATATGTATGGCAATGTGCATGTCGAAAGGTAGCATTATCCACATCAAACAAGCCAAGAGACCTGCTTTTCTCACAGAATCACACTTTCACAGTGTTACCACAGCTGCAAGGGATTCTGGGTAGGCATACGCAAATCTGCACCTTGTTAGGGTGGATTAAATTCCTATATATTTTTTAACGGCTTTTTTATTGTTTAAATCGGATTTCTTTGATTTTTAAATCACATGTGTTGCTTTTTGGGGAAAAAGATCTGAAGATGGTTTTCAATTTAAGATACGTTATAGTTCAAAGGTTATTTGGCAGGAAATGGAGCTTAGTTATGTAGCATGAGGCTGGATATTGATGCAATATTTACATTTTTGGTACATTTATTCAGTTAATCCCACTTATCCAAGCTGAGGTAATATGTACTTATTCACAGTAAAATACTATAAAATAAACCAAGAAAAGACTTTAATCCCATTGTTGTCCTGCAAATCTACGTACAAACAAAGAGCACATTACCTTCAGACACTGATGCAAATACAAGAATATGCATGCTATATAATATCGTTTTAGTCAGTTCTCCAAATATGCGTGATTAACCTATTGAACTAAAGTCAGTTCTGATACAGCCGTTTTACTTATCTGACGGGTTATTCTAAATATGAAATTGTCACCAGGTTGCACATATTAAAGAATGTAACTACCAGCAAGAATAAGTCTTTAAATAATCATGATTTTAACTCTTTGACAAGTGATTTAAATCAAATTCACCCTGGTGAGCCCTCTTTGCCCCATATAGCTCTATTGTTTAGAATCTTGCGTCAGATCTTCCTTCATCTGACCCAAGAGGTCAGCCCCCTGATATATATATATTTTTTTTTACTAATCCGGGCAGCCATGGCTCCTAAAATAGTATTGTCGTGTGTGAGTGAAAGACTGTTTGTGTGTGTGTAAGTGAGAGATTGTGTGTGTGTGTGTGTGTGTGTAATGGATAAAGGGGTTAAGTTATTTGAAACGGCCTATATATCTGCTAATAGAGGTGTCTGATGATGACTGTATTGTATAAATATATTATTTGATCTGAAATGCCTGAATGGCAGAATTAAAATGTGGTCGCCCTATCCAAAAATGCCTACTTCTCCTGTTTATTATGTTTAATTGAAAGATTGTATCAAGTATAGGCAAATTATTTAATGAATACAAATAGAGTACCTTATTGAGCCCTCTTTGCTTGGAAAGCTTTATCAGGTGACTGACACCTTGTTAAGAATCTTGGGTCAGATGCATGACTCAAAATGTCTGCCTCCCGGATAGTGCTATATATAAAGGTACTTTATTTGCATTCTTTCATTAAAGAATTTCTATTTAACATGCCTACACTTCATGAAAGTTGTCTATTAATTTAGGCCAACAGAGTTTACTGTATAAAGTTAATGATGCTTCTCTCTTTTCTGCATGAGAATTTATTTTCTACCTTAAATTGTCCTAAGAATATTTTTATGTATATTTTTTTATTGCTTATGTAAATCTATTTTATTTTTTTTCCCCCTCACAGAACTTTCTGAAATTGAACCAAACATATTTCTTCGTCCTTTCTTGGAGGTAATCCGTTCGGAAGATACTACAGGCCCCATCACTGGACTTGCGCTGACCTCTGTCAATAAGTTTCTCTCTTATGCACTAATAGGTGAGTGGGTGGACATGCTGTATCAACCATGGGGACATGATGCAAACTAGGAGCATTGCACGATGGAAGTAGTCTTCGACAGTAGGGCATTCTATGCCATCCTAATGGACACAGTCCAAATGACGATGTGGACATCTTAGAACATCGTAGGCACAGCAGCTCCGGATCAAGCTGCGGGGGACCCCCAGCCCTCAGAATGCACTCACAGGACCCCCAGCCCTCAGAATGCACTCACAGGATCCCCCAGCCCTCAGAATGCACTCACAGGACCCCCAGCCCTCAGTTTGCAATCACTGGACCCCCAGACCTCAGATTATACTCACTGGACCCCCAGCCCTCAGATTGCACTCACTGGACCCCCATCCCTTACATTTCACATGACGTAATGTCATATCCAGCAAAGCAACAAGCGACCTCTCTCCACGTCTCACAGCGGATGGGACCGCCTGCCACTTCTTAAAGTTGACAATATTAACTAGGCCTCATTTTTGGGGTAGGGCTAAATAGACATGCTAGGGCTTATTTTTGGGGTAGATCTAAATAGACATGCTAGGGCTTATTTTATGGTTAGGTCTTATTTTGGGGTAATACGGTGTGTTTATGTACATATAACAGATATTTATGTCTTTTTAAAAACATTTTTATTTGTTCTCTTTACTCACAGTGGGCTCATACTCATTGCAGTATTCTGCATCAGATGCTAAAGCCAACACTTATATATTCCTATCTGTACTCCGTGCCCTCTACAGGTTACAGTGCAATACGTCCAATGTAACCATGATGACGGCTTACATCATGTCATTTATTTGGACCTTACAAACCAGTTGGAAGTATTTTCCAGCACTTATTTTCGAAATATCAACCATTATTGATACATTTTCCTCAGTACTGGAACCTAGCCCACTGTATCTAATACATATTATCATTTCCTAAGTAAATTTAGCATTATGTGACCTCATCATTTGTTGTACTAAATGCATGTATACAGTCCTTAAAGGAACAGTCCAACTTGTTTAACCCTTCTTCCTTCAAACAATACATTTCCCGGTCTTTGAAACTAAACCCGATGTGTATCCTAATAGATACTCATGTGTTTACTATCTGCTCTGTCTCACGCAGTTCCTGATTGTCGCGTGCTGACGATGTCAGCACACACACAGCCAATCAGAGCAGGGACTCTCGCTACTAGCATAGAGAAAGCCTCCCCCTGCTAACCCCATGCAAAAACGGGGGTCTCTCTCTGCGCTAGCCAGACGGCTGCCTGCTTCTTATGGATATCAGAAGTACAGGCCAGTTCATCCTCACACTGGGGACAATGGACATTTCACTTGTACTCCTATATTAGAAGCACAAGTGAAAAAAAACCCATTTAGTGTCCCTTTAAAACATTCTTTAAATGGGCTGTCAACCTAAACATTGTCTATTCTGTGAATGTAGAGAATAAAAAACCTCACCATATGAGGTTCCATTAAAAATAAGTAACTTTATTGTAATCCAAATAGGTAAAAAAGTAGATAGAACAGTGCAAAAAGATGAACGACAAGGTGGAGGGCTAAATGCCCATGCTTGACGCGTTTCGTGCTATGAAGCACATAATCATAAGCTGATAACCACATTATGCCCAACTCGTGGCCTAGTCGGCACTGTGACGGAAGCAGAGGCAAAGAAAGGGGCAAACATTGGGCCAATCCTAGCCATAAAGCCTACGTAAACATTCCTGGAGGAAAGTTTAAGGTTGTTTGGTAATGGATTTCATGCTGTCGGCTGTGACCCTTATTAAAGCGACTTGCAAAGATGGGAAATGTGCAACCAATCGGGAAGTTTTAAGATATTTTCCTAACACATGGACCCATGTTTTGTCTGGGTGGATCTGCACGTTCTAAAGGTCTTAGCTGCACTTCTTACCCGGGATCATGAACTGCCTCCTAATTGTTTTCAGCAGGCTCGTTGGATGTCTGTAAAAACATAGAAGGAATATCAAAGGGCAAAATAACTTTATAGCAAGATCTTGTCATATTAACACATTCTCATTCACTGTATTGATGAGCTCTAGACACGAGATGTGGGTTAGCGCGGATTATATTCCAGCAATGGCCTTTTTAACCCACTGCGGACACATGAGCGGCAAGGTCAGTCTAAACGAAAATCATATTAAATATGGCTTCAAAATCAGTCCATACTCATCCTTTAAAAAAATAACAAATAAATGAATATATTGTTTGTATGGGTGCACTAAAACAGAGAGAAGGTAATAGAATAAAGGTAAACACAAAATCTTAAAAGAGGGGCATGAAGGGGTCTATATGATATGCACCGATCTGCCCTGAAATGGGTTCGGAATGGGCATATTACCCGAATCGAAGGAATCCCCCACAATATGCCACGATTCGTATCCGAATCTGTTGCTCGGGCCGTTTGGAAACAGAATCGTCTGTGGCCTTTGGTTTGGGTCAATTGTGCCGCGAAAACTATAAATAGCATAGCTATGCCCCTGTTTTGTGGGTCTGTGGCTGACCCCAGAACAGACGTAATTAATAAATAAAATGAATTTCAAATTATCCCTACCTAGCCTACCTCTTACCCCTCCCAGGGGGTGGGGGACAACGACAATTCGTTTTAAGAGAAAGTGGCGCTTGATTGGCTAACTGTGTCAGCCAATCAGATGCCTTCAATCCCAGTTTCCCCATTGGCTGGGTTTTTGAAAACTAGTATCCGGGGAAAAAAGTGGTTCACATCAAGGAGTCTATAAATAATCCAAATAGTGGTATTAAATCTCCACAAATGTATTAAAAAATAAATAAAAAACAATATACACAAATCGCATCTCTTACGCATTTCGCCTGTTCAGCTTAAATATGGATCTATGTTTAGGTAGCCCTATATATAAATGGAAAGACAAACCTGTCATCTGTGTATGTATGTTTTTCGACATGACCTAATACATTTGTAGACTATTTGGATTATTCATTGGCTCCTTATCGGAGGTGCACCTTCATCATCTATCATACAGAGTTTTGCTTGCTGTGCCAAGCTTTATCGTTTTAAATGTCCATGTATCTTACAGTTCATGCCAGGTTATCGGACTTCTTAAATATGGAATTGTTTTTTAACAGCAAATTATCTTCTGTTAAATGGCATTCATTGAATTGCAGTATTAATAATCCTGGCAGCGCTTCAATAAAATCGCATAGCTACATTATTTCAAATGTGTGATTACGGTTCAATATCCAAATGCTATTGCATTTTACATTGTGTAGCGCTTCCACCATTATTGATAAAAAAAAAAAAAGTAGCTTCATTTGTTGTTGTTCGTTTGTTTGTTTCCTATCTAACCTATCTAGAGCTGTTTGGCAGCATCTGTAAACCTTAGATTTTTTTTAAATTAATCTAATTAGCGCAGATGTCCCTTGTCATTTATTTTTTTTGTTTCTACGTATGTGTAATTGCTGAAGGTAATCTTTGTTTTAGAAAAGCACTGTAACAAACAATACTGAAATGTGTGAAGATGCTCCCACCTTCAGATTTTGGTGTTTTTATATAGATGGCTCCACTAAACCCATCTTGTCTAGTTTTTATAACTATATTTCTAGAGCCGGTCATGTCGTGCAGCTTCCAATGATAGATTTCTCTCCGATTCGTAGATCCTGTCCATGAAGGTACAGCCGAAGGAATTGAGAATATGGCCGACGCGGTCACACATGCCCGTTTTGTTGGCACTGATCCAGCGAGCGACGAGGTTGTCCTGATGAAGATCCTGCAGGTAACCCGAGAGTGAGGCACCCGCTCCCCTCCCCTCATCCTTATCCAGGAGGGGCAATTAGACGAATTGCTTAATCCCTTTGTATCCTGTTACACCAAGCCACGGGCCTTGTTTTGACTCTGCAGCAGCTTTGTGCCTAATGTTATTTTTAAACAGTGGGCTCATGTACCTGAAGTAAAAGCTTTTTCAAATAAAAGATAATTAAAAGCTTCAATTAATTGATTTCAGGCGCTTGACGAGCGCTATCAGGGAAGGTCCTATGGGGGAGTAGGGTCAGTAGACGACAGCGTGGAGCATGCTTAGCACCATCAGGATAATTGAAAGTAGAAGGAAGCTATCGGTTTACCACCAGGAACACGCTGACTTCTAATCATTAAATCATTCTTAAGCTCTAAATCTATTTTCATTTTTTTTTTTTGCTTTCTTTTTTCAGTGTGCGCTTTAGGTTTTTGCTCTTGGGGAATACTTAGATTTGTAGAAAGTTTGGGCTGTGGAAACCAAGATGATAACACGGTGTGTGGCGCGCTCGTAAGGGTGTTAGATAGTCCCGCCGGCAGCAATAAGACTAGGTACTAGAGGAAATAGTCACTAAGCCTGAACTGACAAGTGAACTAAAAGTATCTGCCATTAAAGGGCCACTATTAATTCAAAATGGCCAACCCCCCCCCCCATGCACATTAAACAACTTAAAAAAAAAAAAGTGTATATATATATATATATATATATATATATATATATATATATATATATATATATATATATATATATATATATATATATACACACACACACATATACAATGTATATATCTTTTTTTTTTTTTATATATATATATTTCCTTTTTTAAAAGACATTACAGCAGGGTATTCTATGAGAACAAATAGCAGAGAATTTTTAATAACCCCTATACTGATACATAAAGGAATTGTCTAGTCCCCAAACTCACTTTGGTGCATTTGTAAAACTGCTGATTGTATAGTGCACAGGCCTTTTTTTTTTCCAGTGTGATTTGATGCAGGCATTCTGCATAAATCACATTTTTAATATTTGACTCAAGCCCTCCCCCAGCGATTACTCTGCATGTTTACTGCAGGTGCGGCAGCACTGATTTATATAGACACTGAGCATATAAAGTTTTGTTTCATATAGTCACTTCCTGTGCTGCTGGAATAGAATGCATGGTGTTGAATCTAAGTGATCTTGCTCTTGTACACAGTGGGGTCTCTTAACATTGTCTGATGACAATCACTAGAGAAACAGAATATTCCATTAATTTGAATTAAAGTATCCTCATTGGTTCTCAACGGTCTGCTCACTCTCTGTTGCACTGCTCCTCTCACCATGCGCTACTGGTCTGGCTGATCGGCCCTCTGTCGGCTGATTATATGTCCCTCCCAGCCATTTATTCTGAATAAATCCATTATTCTCAGGCCCTAAATAATTATTTGCAATACTGTATGCGTCTGTTTAGTTTGTTGTGCGTGGTGATTAAATATTGATATATTCTTTTCCGTCTCATTTTAGGTTTTACGTACCCTGCTTCTCACCCCAGTTGGGGCACACCTTACCAACGAGTCTGTTTGTGAAATCATGCAGTCTTGCTTCCGCATTTGCTTTGAGATGAGGTTGAGTGGTAAGTGTAGAGTCAATTGAGGGTCACACTTATAACTCAATGAGGCAAAGTAATTTGTACCATCTGTAGATGGATCTCTCTGACCATCAGGGGCAGGGGCAACTGACCCATGACTCACCTCTTTAACCTGACTCGGTAGCCTGAGGCTTCAACACTTTTCACGTAAGGCCAGGTATACTCTGTATGTTGGCCTTCCACATCCCTTGCTGTCTCCATCTTCAGAGCCTTTCTCTGCATTGCTGGATCTTTTTGGGGGGTGGGTGAGAACCTGCAGCATGATCACTTCTGTCAGATGAGGCCACTTTGGGTTTAAGGTATAAATGCATCACTTTATGTGTAGTTAATTACATTTTTGCCGTTAGTTGTTATTTATGTTTAATTTAAAGATGTTATCTTATTGAGTGTTCTTTGCTCAGTATAGCTCTATCAGGGGGTGGCCATGTTGTTTATAATCTTTGCTCTGTATAGCTCTATCAGGGGGCAGACTTGTTGTTTGCAATCTTTGCTCTGTATAGCTCTATCAGGGGCAGACATGTTGTTTAGAATCTTTGCTCTGTATAGCTCTATCAGGGGCAGACATACTGTTTAGAATCTTTGTTCAGTATAGCTCTATCAGGGACAGACATGTTGTTTAGAATCTTTGCTCAGTATAGCTCTATCAGGGGGCAGACATGTTGTTTAGAATCTTTGCTCAGTATAGCTCTATCAGGGGGCAGACATGTTGTTTAGAATCTTTGCTCTGTATAGCTCTATCAGGGGCAGACATGTTGTTTAGAATCTTTGCTCTGTATAGCTCTATCAAGGGGCTGACATGTTTAGAATCTTTGCTCTGTATAGCTCTATCAGGGGCAGACATGTTGTTTAGAATCTTTGCTCTGTATAGCTCTATCAGGGGGCGGACATGTTGTTTAGAATCTTTGCTTTGTATAGCTCTATCAGGGGCAGACATACTGTTTAGAATCTTTGCTCAGTATAGCTCTATCAGGGACAGACATGTTGGTTAGAATCTTTGCTCTGTATAGCTCTATCAGGGGCAGACATACTGTTTAGAATCTTTGCTCAGTATAGCTCTGTCAGGGGCAGACATGTTGTTGAGACTCATGGGTCAGATGAAGGAAGAACTGACCCATCTGACAAAGATGTCTGCCCACTAATAGAGCTAAACAAGCAAAGAGGGTACAAAATGGAACTTTATTTGTGTTCTTTCATTAAAGTATTCTCTATTTAAAATATCTACACTCTGTTAAACATAACTTCTTTTTTGCCGACCGTTGCACTTTAATTGCTCTGTGCACCCAGAATGCGTGTAAAATAAATAAATACATAAAACTCTCATTGTGTGTATATCCTAAGGAGAAAGTGTTAGATTGTGAGCTACCTGTAGAAATGCTAGCTGTGTCTGAGAACCAGCATATCTGTGTGCGCCAGCACCACCTAGTGTCCTCAAGCCAACCGCACAGCCCTGAGCTGGAAGGGGGGGGGTGGAGGGGTGGAGGACTGGTGCCTGGTTTTAATAAATTTCTCGTAATCCTCTGTAAACAAGGGATGGAGGGGAGCCCGCTTTCAGCATTCTCCTGATAATATCACCGCGCGTAATGACACCTGTGTTATTTGTTTTTGTCTTCACAGAGTTATTGAGAAAATCTGCAGAGCACACTCTTGTCGACATGGTGCAGCTGCTCTTCTCAAGGTAAAGCCCCCTGTGTTTGCCTGTGCCCTGCTGACACAGCCCCTTGAGGACTGTCATATTCTACACTTTTCGCAGAGTCCACAGGGCAGGATGTGAAGACAGTTTACCCCATTCTTAGAGAGCGAACAGGGAATGTATTATACCTCTTCTAGTAGTCTTTAAGGACAACTGGAGAAAAAAAAAAAAAAGTAATTTATTATTTAATGAGAGAATACACATAAAGTACCTTTATTCAGTCCTCTTTGCTCTGTCACGCACAGGAGGCAGACATGTTTAGAATCTTGGGTCAGATCTTTTTTTTCATCAAGATTCTAAACAACATGTCAGCCTCCTGATAGCACTATACAAGCAAATAGAGCTCAATAAGGAACTTTTATTGGCACATTTCAATTTAGATTGCCTAAAGGATGCCATTTTTGGATTAGACTTAAGTTGGTACTGGACTTTTAATTCTAAGTTATAATACTGAATTGACCCCGTACCACTTGGGATTCTATGACGTGGACATATTTTGAGTTGCATGTACCTTTTTAGAAGGATTTTTCAGCAGTAAATACACCTTAACATGGCTGGTGGGTGTAAGGAAAAATATGCATTACCTTTTGGCCAAACTGTTAAGACAAAATGTCAGATTGTCCAAAAACAGACTGCACGTCACACATTTATAAAACTCTCTCCAAGTTACAGACATTCAATAAATGAAAGTTTTTGCTTGGTTAATAAAATAAATACTCACTGGTAGTAAATAGTATCCTGAATCCTGGTACGATTTTTAAAATAGTCCTATTTACAGAGTACAAGTTATTTTTATTATAATTTTTTTTGGTACAACTTCTTTAATAAACGTGGCACAGAGAGTCCAAAATCCATTTTTTCTTGAACTTCTTTGTTAGTAAAGGGATTGCTTATATTAATTTGGGGAGTTGTCTGTAGGACTATCACCTGATTAACTCTTAAACATGACAAGGAAGATAAGCAGGGAAAATAAATGCTCTAAGCCAAGGTAAGTGTGTGATCATTGAATAAAAAGTACATTGAATGCAGAACCTCATGCTATGCTGCATGTGTAAAATATAACGATGGATATTTTAAAATATTCCCTTTTTTTTTTTTTTTCCTTCCTTGGGAACACAATGCTTTGTTGCATCTCTGACCAATTTTGGGTTCTGTTGCCTTATCTCAATGAGATGCCCACCTACTGCCTTTGTACAATACAATTTACGAGTCACGTATAAGGTCGGAGTTCTCAAAGTGATGTCATCGGCAGGAACATTCCATTGGTTTCCACGGCGCCTGGGTCCCTTTTAAAACTTTTCCCCGTAATTTACCTTTAATATATAACCCCCCATTGTTCTTTCCCTCAAGTGTTCCACCTTTCAGGTCTGGTCTTTGATCAACAACAACAAAAAAAAACAAAAAAAAAATCAGATTAGAGACGCAAAGTACATGACGCCTTCAATTAATATTCAGTTTCTAAAATCAATATAAATGGAATTAATCTGGTAATTATGGTTTTACGTGTAAATTATCATGCACAGTGACTGCGATTCCAGCTCTTAGACTTATTCACAAAGATTGATTCTATTTTTGAACCGCTCTCTTTTTTTTTTTGGTCTGTGGGTCGAAAAACGTACGTTGAGAATTCCTAGGCTGATATCCGTGATATACATAGAGAAATTTGCGTTGCTGTCAGACGGTCACTAGAAATTTGTTAAGCAAAGCTTCAAGTGGGATATTGCGTGACCCAGCAGTCTAAACATTGCTCGCTATCTGCGTCATCATACCGGCCTACACAATGTCGATCGCACGGGATATCGTGTAGTCTGATCTGGGTTAGAACACTGACTGGCAAGGCCCGTAGCTCTCCGATAATCCACACACCCCCTTAATGGAGCACAAGTTGGCAAATGACCCTAGCACCAGGTGCCGATCTGTCCCCATGCAAGATTCTTATTATTTAGGGTATGTCATTAAATACGACCTGACTGGCTGCAGGGGAGGGGAAGCCGATGAACAAACATTTAGATCTGGCATTCAGGTAATCACGTTTTGCTTTAATGATATGTGATTGGATTACAAATCAGGCAGGTGAAATCGTAAATTGCAACTGCAAGACCCTGACCTTCAAAACTCAATTATCTCCTGGTGTCACGACCACAAGCTCCAACTCATAATTTGAAGTGGCTTTCTCACCAGTACAAAATGCCAGACTGACACAGATTGGATTTTTTTTTTAAATGTATTCTCCAATTACTTTTTAATTAGTATCAATAGTTCTCTAAACGATGTGTAGTTGTCCATCTCTTGAAACCAGAGAATGAAAGAAATAACTTTAATAAAGACGGCTTTTCTGTACATTCTGTAATTACAATATTCATGCGATGATGGTTACGCAGTGTTACAAGTTAGCTTGCGACCCGTAGGCCCCAACGTAGCAGGAAATGGCATTTATTTATAAAGGGGTTTCTGGCAGAAAAGTAGCGTTATTAGTCTAGTCTATGCCTATGTGTAAACTGATATCTTCCAGAAAAAAAAAAAGTAATATAATAATTAAGAATTTAATTGCGCCTATTTTAGATCACTTTATTAGACCACAATTCTCCACCAGTCCCAATCTGCACTGGACAAAAATCCATAGTAGGAATAAAAAGTTGCACATGGAGACTAGAAAGTCAGTTTTGCTCCCATTTCTTTCTTCTTTTTATTCTCTCCTTCACCCAACTTTCCTCCTGCTTCTTCACTCACCTTATGTTTCTCATGTTCCTCATTCCCTCTAGAACAAGGCCCTCTAAACTGAATCCTTGTCTAATTTTGTCTGTAACTCCCTATTATGCTCTGTACCAAAGCGCTGGATAAATTGTTTGCGCTACATATATATATATATTTTGCTAACACATTATGTATACTATTTTTTAAATCCTTTTTTATTCTCTATATTTTTTAGTAAAAAACAATAATTAGGTGGTCCAGTACCTTTTAAGAGTGTTTAATAAAGATGAACAGATGTGGTAGATCCCGAGGGTGAAAAGGTTTTGAATATTGTTAAACTAGGCAGTGAAAATAAAATTGTAAGAGAAAATTGAAAGGTTCAATAAAAAAAGTGAAAAGGGCAATTTCCCAGCAATACTAATAATTTCTATAAAAAGATATATATGTATTGGTACAGGTCAATACTCAATGCTTTCCTCAAAGGTACGACTAGCTAATGAGGAGGCCTAATTAATCCAGTATCTACTATCCCGTTTGTTTTTCAGATTACCCCAGTTAAAAGAAGAAGCAAAAAGTTACATCGGAACCAATATGAAAAAGGTATATTTCATGCATTATCTCCACCCCACCAGCATGCTTTCTATACCAAGCCATATCGTTATTAGTAACTGTGCTTTCCTCTCCTTCCCTTTTGTATCTCTTACCCCAGCAGAGCCACTGCTCCTACTGGCCCCACTGGAAAGCATACAGTTTAAACCTGCTCCGTTACCCTCCCAGTGTCCGAAACCATAAAAGGATTCCTGTTTATATATAAATATATATAGAGTATGAATTCACCACAATGTGAACTGTGTGTGTATGCATCTATATAAATATCCATGCTTGGTAAATCCCAAGAGCCAGGGCTCCGAACTCTTTTTCAAACATTTTTTTTTTATTAGTCTGTACATGGAACTCTTGATAAGGCAATTTCCGACTTAAAGCCAATGTAGCAAAGTTGGAAAAAATATCTCCCATACTGGCTACTTTGACTTTTCCTTTGAAACTCCCATTGCATATTCCCACATTTCTATGACAAAACTCCTAATGAAAGGCTTATTACCCTGGCTCCTGGAAATACCCAGGCTGCCTCCTTAACCTGTCTGTTTGGCATACAGGTATATAGACATTTCCAAGCCGTGACATTCTCACCGTTTATGTATGTCTGAACTATAATGATAAATGTGGCTGCTGATCCAATGATGTCAAAGATCTTGTATTGGCAAACTGGGAAGTTGGGTTGCTTTAACAATGACAATAATTGGCAGTAGTCTATATATTTTTTTATTTTGTGCGACTGACATTTATTTTATTTAATATATATCTATATCTATTTATTTATAAAGTGTTTTGCCAGGTATATATATATATATATATATATAACACACACACGCATAATAAGAAGTACATTCTGTTTTTAGAGGGCAGGGAACGCTAATTTTCGGGGATGTTAGACCAATACCTGATTTGTACGGAATCTGGGAGGCTGATTCCACATAGGAGGAGCTCTGAAAAAACGCACCTCCGCCTGCTTCCTTTTTGAAGCAGCTAGTAAGGGTGTGTGTCCGTCACTGCACGCAGTAAGCATTTCTAGTTGATATTCACCTGCACATTGAATTGTCATCAGAGAAATAATGTGATCTCCCTAATAAAAATGGAATTTTTAAAAGACTTGTAAAATGTCCGCTGCCGGAGCGAGATCCGTTGTGCTGCTGTGTGTCTGCACTAAACCACAGTTGGCCGCTGTATCCGTGTATTGGGAGATGCCAGGCTTGCTTCGCTCAGAGCTCAAACCCTCGTGTGCTCTGTGTCCTAAAGGTAATAAGCAGCTGTAAGGACCCTAATGTCCCTTGCTTTACCCACACACATCGTAAACTTGCAGTGTTACCGCCAATGCAAGGGATTCTGGGTAGGCTTATGCACACAGGTTGCACAATGATCACCTTTTTCCCTTTTATATGCACTCGATACATGGATCACTTGGAGCAAATGACCGCTGTACGGGTCATTTATCTTGTACAATATCAGCATTCTTTATAGCATGCAGGGTTAATATTTCATTGTATTTATCACCAGTGAGTTTAATTTGTCCCAGTAAGAGCAGTAGTGGCACGTTATGAGAAGATCCACTGTAATTGGTGGCTGATATCACTTGTGTCTAGATCCTCTTTTCCAAGGGTCTTTGAGGTATTCTTCACCGGTTGCATGTGTACATCAGTGGCTTCTCACAAATACATAGCGGATGACAATTACTACCAGACAACCAATAGTCAGCAGGCGCCAGGCTCTGTATAGAGAGCAGGTTGGAGTTACAGACACTATGGTCTCTGGCAATGTTACCGCACAGCCGATAGATATCAGGCTGTGTATAGAGAGCAGGCTGGAGTTACAGACACTATGGTCTCTGGCAATGTTACCGCACAGCCGATAGATATCAGGCTGTGTATAGAGAGCAGGCTGGAGTTACAGACACTATGGTCTCTGGCAATGTTACCGCACAGCCGATAGATATCAGGCTGTGTATAGAGAGCAGGCTGGAGTTACAGACACTATGGTCTCTGGCAATGTTACCGCACAGCCGATAGATATCAGGCTGTGTATAGAGAGCAGGTTGGAGTTACAGACACTATGGTCTCTGGCAATGTTACCGCACAGCCGATAGATATCAGGCTGTGTATAGAGAGCAGGCTGGAGTTACAGACACTATGGTCTCTGGCAATGTTACCGCACAGCCGATAGATATCAGGCTGTGTATAGAGAGCAGGCTGGAGTTACAGACACTATGGTCTCTGGCAATGTTACCGCACAGCCGATAGATATCAGGCTGTGTATAGAGAGCAGGCTGGAGTTACAGACACTATGGTCTCTGGCAATGTTACCGCACAGCCGATAGATATCAGGCTGTGTATAGAGAGCAGGCTGGAGTTACAGACACTATGGTCTCTGGCAATGTTACCGCACAGCCGATAGATATCAGGCTGTGTATAGAGAGCAGGCTGGAGTTAGACACTATGGTCTCTGGCAATGTTACCGCACAGCCGATAGATATCAGGCTGTGTATAGAGAGCAGGCTGGAGTTACAGACACTATGGTCTCTGGCAGTGTTACCGCACAGCCGATAGATATCAGGCTGTGTATAGAGAGCAGGCTGGAGTTACAGACACTATGGTCTCTGGCAATGTTACCGCACAGCCGATAGATATCAGGCTGTGTATAGAGAGCAGGCTGGAGTTACAGACACTATGGTCTCTGGCAATGTTACCGCACAGCCGATAGATATCAGGCTGTGTATAGAGAGCAGGTTGGAGTTACAGACACTATGGTCTCTGGCAGTGTTACCGCACAGCCGATAGATATCAGGCTGTGTATAGAGAGCAGGCTGGAGTTACAGACACTATGGTCTCTGGCAATGTTACCGCACAGCCGATAGATATCAGGCTGTGTATAGAGAGCAGGCTGGAGTTACAGACACTATGGTCTCTGGCAATGTTACCGCACAGCCGATAGATATCAGGCTGTGTATAGAGAGCAGGCTGGAGTTACAGACACTATGGTCTCTGGCAGTGTTACCGCACAGCCGATAGATATCAGGCTGTGTATAGAGAGCAGGCTGGAGTTACAGACACTATGGTCTCTGGCAATGTTACCGCACAGCCGATAGATATCAGGCTGTGTATAGAGAGCAGGCTGGAGTTACAGACACTATGGTCTCTGGCAATGTTACCGCACAGCCGATAGATATCAGGCTGTGTATAGAGAGCAGGCTGGAGTTACAGACACTATGGTCTCTGGCAGTGTTACCACACAGCCGATAGATATCAGGCTGTGTATAGAGAGCAGGCTGGAGTTACAGACACTATGGTCTCTGGCAATGTTACCGCACAGCCGATAGATATCAAGCTGTGTATAGGGAGCAGGCTGGAGTTACAGACACTATGGTCTCTGGCAGTGTTACCGCACAGCCGATAGATATCAGGCTGTGTATAGAGAGCAGGCTGGAGTTACAGACACTATGGTCTCTGGTAATGTTACCGCACAGCCGATAGATATCAGGCTGTGTATAGAGAGCAGGCTGGAGTTAGACACTATGGTCTCTGGCAATGTTACCGCACAGCCGATAGATATCAAGCTGTGTATAGGGAGCAGGCTGGAGTTACAGACACTATGGTCTCTGGCAATGTTACCGCACAGCCGATAGATATCAGGCTGTGTATAGAGAGCAGGCTGGAGTTACAGACACTATGGTCTCTGGCAATGTTACCGCACAGCCGATAGATATCAGGCTGTGTATAGAGAGCAGGCTGGAGTTACAGACACTATGGTCTCTGGCAATGTTACCGCACAGCCGATAGATATCAGGCTGTGTATAGAGAGCAGGCTGGAGTTACAGACACTATGGTCTCTGGCAATGTTGCCGCACAGCCGATAGATATCAGGCTGTGTATAGAGAGCAGGCTGGAGTTACAGACACTATGGTCTCTGGCAATGTTACCGCACAGCCGATAGATATCAGGCTGTGTATAGAGAGCAGGCTGGAGTTACAGACACTATGGTCTCTGGCAATGTTACCGCACAGCCGATAGATATCAAGCTGTGTATAGGGAGCAGGCTGGAGTTACAGACACTATGGTCTCTGGCAATGTTACCGCACAGCCGATAGATATCAGGCTGTGTATAGAGAGCAGGCTGGAGTTACAGACACTATGGTCTCTGGCAATGTTACCGCACAGCCGATAGATATCAGGCTGTGTATAGAGAGCAGGCTGGAGTTACAGACACTATGGTCTCTGGCAATGTTACCGCACAGCCGATAGATATCAGGCTGTGTATAGAGAGCAGGCTGGAGTTACAGACACTATGGTCTCTGGCAATGTTACCGCACAGCCGATAGATATCAGGCTGTGTATAGAGAGCAGGCTGGAGTTACAGTCACTATGGTCTCTGGCAATGTTACCGCACAGCCGATAGATATCAGGCTGTGTATAGAGAGCAGGCTGGAGTTACAGACACTATGGTCTCTGGCAATGTTACCGCACAGCCGATAGATATCAGGCTGTGTATAGAGAGCAGGCTGGAGTTACAGACACTATGGTCTCTGGCAATGTTACCGCACAGCCGATAGATATCAAGCTGTGTATAGGGAGCAGGCTGGAGTTACAGACACTATGGTCTCTGGCAATGTTACCGCACAGCCGATAGATATCAGGCTGTGTATAGAGAGCAGGCTGGAGTTACAGACACTATGGTCTCTGGCAATGTTACCGCACAGCCGATAGAAATCAGGCTGTGTATAGAGAGCAGGCTGGAGTTACAGACACTATGGTCTCTGGCAATGTTACCGCACAGCCGATAGAAATCAGGCTGTGTATAGAGAGCAGGCTGGAGTTACAGACACTATGGTCTCTGGCAATGTTACCGCACAGCCGATAGATATCAGGCTGTGTATAGAGAGCAGGCTGGAGTTACAGACACTATGGTCTCTGGCAATGTTACCGCACAGCCGATAGAAATCAGGCTGTGTATAGAGAGCAGGCTGGAGTTACAGACACTATGGTCTCTGGCAATGTTACCGCACAGCCGATAGAAATCAGGCTGTGTATAGAGAGCAGGCTGGAGTTACAGACACTATGGTCTCTGGCAATGTTACCGCACAGCCGATAGATATCAGGCTGTGTATAGAGAGCAGGCTGGAGTTACAGACACTATGGTCTCTGGCAATGTTACCGCACAGCCGATAGATATCAGGCTGTGTATAGAGAGCAGGCTGGAGTTACAGACACTATGGTCTCTGGCAATGTTACCGCACAGCCGATAGATATCAAGCTGTGTATAGAGAGCAGGTTGGAGTTACAGACACTATGGTCTCTGGCAATGTTACCGCACAGCCGATAGATATCAGGCTGTGTATAGAGAGCAGGCTGGAGTTACAGTCACTATGGTCTCTGGCAATGTTACCGCACAGCCGATAGATATCAGGCTGTGTATAGAGAGCAGGCTGGAGTTACAGACACTATGGTCTCTGGCAATGTTACCGCACAGCCGATAGATATCAGGCTGTGTATAGAGAGCAGGCTGGAGTTACAGACACTATGGTCTCTGGCAATGTTACCGCACAGCCGATAGATATCAGGCTGTGTATAGAGAGCAGGCTGGAGTTACAGACACTATGGTCTCTGGCAATGTTACCGCACAGCCGATAGATATCAGGCTGTGTATAGAGAGCAGGCTGGAGTTACAATGTTATCGCACAGCCGATAGATAGCAGCCTGTGTATAGAGAGCAGGCTGACAGTCAGTAGAAAGCAGGCTGGGGTTACAGAGTGTGTTAATACCATTCTGCTTACTGTTAGTTTTTGTCATTTTTGCAAACAGTGCACAGACTGCTGGGTCGGCCATCAGACTTCATTATAAGGACACCTGTCCTGCAACAGTGACATCAGTTTTCATATCACTGGGTGAATAAATGGCAGAGCATACATCAGGAGAAAGACAAAGCCACTCACATCTGCACAGATATACTAAGATCAAACAGAGACATGACTTGCTTCTCATCGGCTGGGAGTGAAATATACACATATACCTTTAGGAGGTGCCCACAGTCTCGCCCCAAAGCATGCACCACAAAAAATCAACAACATTTGTTTAATGGTAAGATTGCATCAAGTGTAGACATTTGAAATAGAAATAATTCTAATAAAGTACCTTATTGAGCCCTCCCCGCTTTGTGTAACAGGGGCGGCCATGCTTTTTGGGTCACTTTCCTCTGACTTCAAATTGTAAAAATACATGTCAGACCCCTGATACAGCTACCCTGAGCAAAGAGGGGGGTCAATAAGGTCCTTTATTTGTGTTTTTAAATGAATGCATTTCTATTTTAAAATGTTTACAGATCTTTCAATTAAACAGACATTTTTTTGTTGTTGTTGCTGATAGTTGTCGTTTAGAATGTATGGTACTTATTTCAGAAATGTCATGCTAACATTATAAAACAAATCTAAATCGATCAAGCTGGGAAGCTGGGGAATATCAGTGCCAAGTAGCCGACATCTCAATAACTGGGACATCATCACTACAGGAATGCTTCCTGCCCTGCGACAGACCCACCATAGCCTGATGAAGTCTTGTGCATTGGTTTGTCTGTGTTTTTACCCTGTCCTATGTGTCCGTCTGCGTTTTGCTTTGTTTTAAATCATGCATTTTACCTGTTTTCCGCAGATCTCTTCATGTCTTCTCTGCAAACTGGAGATTAATAGTGGTGAACATCCCAAAAACCTCAACCAGTTAGAGAGGGTATTTCATTTTAAACGCTTAAAGGTCTCTCTCCCCTGTTTATCTTTTGTCCTTGCCGTGTGGAACTAAAAAAAAACAAAACGGGAGACCTTTTCCTCTGTTGTGTAGCTTGGTTTGCTTCCATTCCTTGCTCTCCTGACTCTAACCTGTTGGCATGGCTTTTTATAGTGGATGCATGATGAGGTTAAAGGGTTTTGCTGTATTTTGAGTACTGCACTCTTGCATTTAGAAGGGACACATTTTTAATCCCACTTCCCTCTTTCCACCTCAACAAATCCGGTAAAACACAGTCAGTAGCGCCAAAACTCATGGCCAACGTCGGACTTGCATGGCATTTCCTGTAGCAGTGATGACCTCACTAGAGGACTGCCAATGGACAGTCATTGGACCTTCTAAATTCTGAACACTCCTCCAACCCACTGTTGGATTTATTAACCTCCTCTTTGTAACCCGCCCCTTCCATTTTCCAGATGTAATGTTACATTTTACATTATCTCGCCGTTTCGTTTACATTTTAGGATTTAGATGACATTTCTCGCTTATCCTACCTATTGATTAGCGATTGTTAAACCAAACACAACTCAAGGATCGGCTGAAACAAGTCTGATTTCAGGAACTTAATGAAAACATTTTTTTTTTTTTCACGTTTTTCTAATCTGCCGACAATATTTTACTTTTTTTTGTGCTTAATATTTTTCCCTCCAGCTAGATTTATGGATCTTGATGTCTTTAAATTGGCTGATCCCATTGGGAAGCACTGCCAAAAATAATTGTATGGCAAAGTAAGGTGTGTGAGACTAATAAAACTCTTTCCATGGAAAGGACCACAGTAAAAAGTGCTTTGCTCAATTTTGACGTTTTATGCTTTCAGCAGACTTTTTATACAACATTACTTAGTTGTTGGCACTTTCGCCACTATTGTTTTCATTTCTTGAGTCGTGTTGGGGAGATAATGATGGTATACACCAACACCGTCTTGTCCCTAGATATATTTTATGTAAATCTGTCTTTTGTAACTCCTCCAAGTCTCCTCTCCTCATTGTCTGCCTGCTCCCACATATTTCATGCTCATTCTTTCTAACTGTTCTCATTCTTCTTAGAATTCTCCTTCGGGGAAAAAAAAAACCAAAACCCCCTTCCTTCCTCCAAATTTACAGGGTTTCGCCTCTAGGAGCAATAAGCTCTGTGTAGCTGCTGCTTAATGAAACGAGGCTTTGTAATTTTGACAAATATGGGATATCTTGTGACTGTACATCACAGTGCCTTGATGAAAATAGTGCACTTGTAGTACATACAAAAATCCATTTGTTTGACCATATTAAAAGTTCACAGGTCTGGGATGTTTGTCACTTTTGTAGTATATTTTTTTTCCGGTTGTCCGGTGTATATTTTTAATCTGCAAAAAAACAAGTTATCTGTGCATCATGGTAGTAGGGATTGAGTAGTGGTTAAGAGCACTGCCTCTGATGTGGGAGACCGGGGTTTGAACCCCCCCCCCCAAATCAGTTATGGTGTAGGTGTGTGGATGGTTCTAAGATCTCCTAATGTTGGAACTCTGGGTAATTTACACACACAGTCAGGAACATATAACTGAACGCAAGATCAAATCCTTTTGCTTGGGTTCAAAATGCCAAACTGGTTCAGAATTTAGAGTAGAGAAGGCCACTGACTGTAAAATTAATCTGCGGCTCTCCAGCTGCAGCCGACTTGCTTATCCCATGATGCCACGGTGTTGGCTCGCACAGCTTTCTGGGAATTGTAGTTCAGCGTCAGCCGGTCGGGGGGGGGGGGGGGGGGGCATGTCACCCAGCCAGGCTGTAGAGTGCAATGCATTTGGAATCATGGTCTGCCTTGCTTTTAGCGTGCATGTGTTGTTGTTCCTTAACCTCCACATCTTGGTGTGTCGATCAGTTCCCTGTCTGCACTGAATGTTTAGACTGTCACTTTATCCCATGAGTTGCTAATTGTGGCTCCTGCCATTTTTTCTTGAGGCTTACAATACCTTTTGGAAAAACAAACGTGTTCAGGTAAGAAGGCTTGTGAGTCCACCTATGTAACACATTCTCTGTCCGTTTCTCTATTGTATCGTATGTATAGGTTGCATTGTAATCTATGGCTCAACACAGAGTATGGTGTGCGTCTTGCTCAGGTGGCCGATTTTTCATGGCGACATCTTGTAAGCTGAACTCCTTCGTGGTTTGTCTGCCGAAATGGTAGCCTCAGTCCTCCCCATGGACTTCTATTTCACGGCCATTTTGGGAGGACCTCGGCTATTACATTAAATATACTATATAACATGAATATATTATAACCGTATATAAATATGTATATGTGTACAATATGTTTCATTCTTCTACACTTTCCAAAATTCTTCAATTTGTGCCGATTTCGGGCCAAATTCACGGTGGATTTCAGTCATTTAGGAATAAGCAAAATCCGTTGGATTGCTGTCCAACGCCCCAAACTGCATGTGGCCAAAAGCCTGCCTGAAATCACATTAAATTACCAATTTGGTGCCGGAATCTGCCATATTAGGAAAGCCGGAGAATGGATTTCTCTGTAGTTGAGCTTTATACCCTGATCTGGCCTGACTTAGGTCCAGATCGAGGCATATTGAGTAGATCCTAAGATGTCTGCACTGTAGTAGAAGAAGGAGCACAGGACATGCTGAAGATTTATAGGTAAGTTGTGTGTTCCAGCACATTAAACCAGCATAAAGGGTTCGCATTAGTGGAAGCTTTTTATATGGCCAATTCTTATTAGAGTTTGATACTTCTTTAATTTACACCCTCTGCCTCATTTTAAATATAAAATTAGATTTGTCTCCCTCTGTAACGTGAGCATACACTGCCATGACATTAAAGCCATACAATAAAACATGTACAAACCCATGTTTGAGGTGCCTCTCTAATGCTTGAATAGAGCTCTATGTTCAAGCTGGTATTGGCCTAGCTGCATTTGGAAATTATTATTTTTTTCTTTTCATCCTTTACTGGGTCCCACGTACGTTTCCATCTTCCTTTTTAAAGTATTTTCATGAATGGCCATGTAATGTGCCTCAGTCTGTTTTAGTAGCACCCCATATTATCTATTGTGATCTAGACCAACACTTATTAGTCAAGTCTCTTCAATAACTGCTCGTCTGCTTGCCACATACAAGTCAATCCCACGTGTGCTTTCAGTTGCAACCACAACTAGAGGACATAGTCTTAAATTAGAGGGGCAACGATTTAAAAGTAATATCAGGAAGTATTACTTTACTGAGAGGGTAGTGGATGTATGGAATAGCCTGCCAGCAGAAGTGGTAGAGGTAAACACAGTCAAGCATTTTAAGCATGCGTGGGATAGACACAAGGCTATCCTAGCTATAAGACCGGGAACGGGGGACTAATAAAAGTACTCAAAAATTGGGCAGACTAGATGGACCGAATGGTTCTTATCTGCCGACACATTCTATGTTTCTATGTTTCTAATTGCCAGAAAATGATTCGATTATGACTTCTGTTTGCCTAAACTTGGCTTTGACCTCCTCCAAGATGGCCACTGGATATTCCATAAAGGGTGCTACACATTACGCACTCTCATCCGCTGCCCCCAGCACAAATTGTGCAGGCAACAGCACAGCGTTATTAGATGATGATGTCACTGTTATGTGCCGGACTATGTTCTTGCATAGATTGGGGATGCCATATTCGGTAGCTTCCGTCTCTGAGCATTTGGCGTAGAGTTGAAGATTTTTTTTTTGTAGGGCCAGATGAATTCTCTCCTGTTGCTAGTGAAAGCAAGGAGTGCATACGGGTATGTTGAATGCTTGTTTTGACATAGCAATGGAAGGGGAAACTGGATACAAATTTTAGTCTGTGAATGTTTAAAATCAATGACGCCTTTTGATTATGAACAGAGAGTCAACCAATGGGCATAATATGGAAAATATCAATTTTTAGAAGTATTGGTTTTTATGCAATTCTTCCACAGGACATGTGTGTTGTCTCTATTTTGCTCTAAGCATGCTAAAATGTATCGCCCCCTGTACCACAGGGACAACATTGCATCCTACAGACTTTGCTGGTTCATTTTCTGGATTGGGATTAGAAAATGAGCACTAATTGTTTTTAATCTCAATTACATTTTTATTGTGTTTAAAGAAATTATGGTAAAAAGGTCTCATTTCTGGGTCTGTGTTAGTCTTCTATGCATTATCTCCAGCTGTTTAATGATTTTGAACACAACGAGTGATCAGAAAGTTACAGATCCCGGAAAAATTGAAAATAATAGACTAATGTATTTTAAACGATAACCCGAGACGACTTTTACTTATTAATCCTTTATAATTCTCACTTCACAGTTGAAAATGAGAGCGGGCGGAATGAGCGACTCCTCCAAATGGAAGAAACAAAAGAGGTCTCCCAGAGCCCCCCGACACCTAACGAAGGCCATGGGGGGAACAGATCCTTCTTCACAACAGCCATTAACTAATGGTACCTCACTGACCTCCAATGTAACAGGTACATCTCTAGCTTGGGTGTCCATGCACAAACACACAATTCAAATAATGGCGTTTTACATAGGTATAAAATGAATTAGGTCTATTTTTTTTAAATTCTTTTTTTTTTTTTCTAAGGTTTTCGGTTTATAATACAGTGAAAAAGACACATAAAAAAATTAACAGAGGGCATAACAGTGCAGTGTTAAACAGAAGAACAGATGGAAAGAAAAAGAAAAGAAACAAAACAATTGGGAAAGAAAAAAATGGGTGGGAGGTTAGGGATAGTGTGGTGAGATGAGAAATTAACATAGAGGGGGGGATATCACATCATGTATCTATTTCGACCAAGGAAACCAAGTCTTCCAGAATCGTGTGGGTCTACCGTGCCATCAGTAGTTCCATGTCCATCGCGTCTTCAACTAGATTTATCACAGTAGATAGGGTCGGTTATAGTAGGTTGATTCCAGACCTGCGCTATTGCGAGTCTTCTCTGTCTAGAGTGTGTCCCAAGTCCCGTTCCCAGGCTTTGACATATAGGTAGTGAGTGGCCAGAGGTAGAGGAGGAAAATTCCATGCAAATGATGATTTCATAGCCTGTGTAATTTCTTCTTCGAAGATCGGAACGTCTATAAAGTCACTGTCCTCGGTCAAATGGGAGGCTATTTTAATATGATCAAGGTATTGGTATACCTTCTGTACCGGATTTAGGAGAGTTGCCTCGGGCGAATGGCTGTAGAGTTTAGCGTAATATTTGTGGCACTTTTTGTCTATGTCTTGTGGATTGATTATGTGTCCTGAATCTGTCACAAGATATCGGTCGAAAAGTAATTTTTAGGGACGTGGCAAGTAAACGACATGTTCGCAAGTGTAGTAGGTCCTTCTGGTACATTTTAATGATTTAGCGCTGTCCGCATTTTCAGTCCATTGCTGACTTTTGTTAATTTGATTGTCGTGGATGTTGTAGGGTTGTTTTATTTACAGTTTGAAGGTTAAAACGTTTAGTTTGCAATTGTTGGGATTGTTTGGCTTTTTCTTTTTACAAATACGAGCTAGTGCTGATCAAGAATGCCTGTATCATAGTTTTGTGAGTGGCCCACAAGGTGGCTGGGTCGTTTACAGCACCTTCATTCAGTTCCAAAAAGTCCTTTATTTGTTGTTTGAGTAAGAAACTTAGGAATTAATTAGGTTTATAAGCTATTTGTATGTAGCTCAAAACTTTATATGCAAGAGGCTTAAAAAGAAAGAACGATATTATATATGTGATTCCTGACCACAAATGTGTATTATTATTTTTTTTGCCCAATCTTTTTCTTCTAGGTGGCATTCCTTTTATTGATGCTTCCTCTCCGGACGCTACCTCTCCCATCTCTGCAGCAAGTTCCGAAGCTACATCCTCTGTGGTCAGCCCCATCACTGATAGCGGCCTAGAAATGTCCTCCCAGGCCACCTCCAAAGAGGACCTGTCTGATTTAGACCACACAATAACTGCACCTCCCGCTCTACATTTGGCCGGAGATGCGTATCTTTCAGAAACGCAGAACCAGTATGACCAAAAGGTAAATTGCATTGAGTGGAAGAAAGCACAGACTTGTGTTTTAATTTTTGTATTTTTTTTTTATTAAACAAATAATAACAAACTAACAAAAAATGAAATTTTAATATATAAATACAAATATTATCCAGTCCTTAATGCTCCATATAGCGCTATCAGGTGGCGGCCTTGTTGTTAGAATATAGAATATCCACCTTGGTTCAGATTAAGTAAGATCTAATCCAAGATTCTAAACATGTCTGCTTCCTGTTATTTGGAGCAAAGACATTGCTCCTGGTAGACATGTACTGGGCTCTTGGTGGACAGGTTACTGATGTTCTATGGAACCCTTCGCAATCCTTGCCATGGACACCTTTCCTATTCCTGCTCATAGAACACTTGAAAATACATGTTTGTTTGTTTTTTTTTCTTAATCATGACGAACCTTTCAATAATCTTTGTATTTGTTGGCAGAACGAAGAGTTGATGGGGAGGAAAACTCAATCGGCCTCAGTGGAGTCCATCCCAGAAGTTCTAGACGATAATTTATCTATGACTGACCAGTCTGACTCCGCATCCGTTCACGATATGGATTATGTTAATCCTCGGGGAGTAAGGTTCACCCAGTCATCACAGAAAGAAGGTGTGAACGAGCCCATAATGAAACTACATTTACATTTAGAGGACAGCTGTCTGTAAAATATTAAACTATCCTTAATTGAAAGATTGCACCAAGTGTAGGCATTTAAAGTAGAAATACTTTAATGAAATAATGAAACGAAAGCACCTTTTTGAGCCCTCTTTGCTTCATATAGCTCTCACAGGAGGCAGACATGTTCCTTAGAATTTTGATCTAAGATGAACGTATTCAAATAATGTCCACCTGCAGCACCATCCCAGCCAGTATCTCTTAGAATCTATCTAAGTAGGATGCTGTTAACAGAACTGGGTTCACCATAATTACCGATTTAGATAGAAGGGTGCAGTGTGGGAAACCAGGGTTCTTCCTACATCAGAAAAACATAAGCATTCACAACAGAACATCAACGGCGCTCCTTAGTATCTGTTTTATTCACTGTTCTGTATGAACCACGCCTCCATGCAGACCAACCAACCTGTAAACTTGCACCTACTCATAGGCTAAGATAAATGAACATTGGCAGCCGCCCCCCCCCCCCCCCAGGATTTGTAAAGCCCAAAAAGAATACAAGTAATAATACTTACTGAGCTCTCTTTGCATCATATAACTCTATTGGGGCAGCCATGATGTTTTGAATCTTGGGTCAGATCTTCATTCATTTTCGGTCAAGATTCTAATCAACACGTCTGCCTCCCAAGAGAGCTATATCAAGCAAAGATGGAACTATGAGGTACTACCGTATTTGCTCGAATATAAGACAAGGTTTTTTTTCAGAGCAAATGCTCTGAAAAAGACCCCTCATCTTATATTCTATGTTGTCTTATAGGACCTGGATCCCCCTTGCTAACAGCCGGTGGATGTCTGCGCGATGCGTGCAGACATCCTCCGCTGCTGCACGGCATGTCCGTCGGGACTTCTATGATGAAGCCGGATCCTGCCGGCTTCATCATGAAAGTCCTGGCGGAAGTGCCGGGCAGCAGCGGAGGATGCCTGCGCGTATCGTGCAGACATCCTCCGCTGCCTCCACTAGCCACCAGGAGAATCGGGCAGCCGGGGGATGTCTGCACGATAGTGCAGACATCTGCATTTCCGTCTATTACCGTATAATGGTCTTATATTCAGGCTTAGGGATATCCAAGGGATATCCAAAGTTTAGGGGGTCGTCTTATATTCGAGCAAATACGGTATATTTAAATTCTTTCATTAAAATATTTTTATTCAAAATGCCTAAACTTCATGCAATTTTTAAATTAAACCGAAGTTCCTTTTTTGCCGGCAGTTGTCCTCTAAAGTACGTAGAGCTGATTTATTCATATTTCACTTATCTATTTTTGAAGTTTAGAAGAGAGCACATTCGTCCTCGAAAATCTATTTGGACATAGAATAAAAATATTGCAAACTAAATGCTGACACAGGCATCGTTATTTCTTAGCATAGATAAAGGAATAAAACTAGACATGTGTTGTTAAAATCAATCCATTGTCTATGCTATCCCTACCATTTTGGTGCTAGATTGTTTGGAAAACCATTTTGATGCAGTTGGTATTTCAGCATAGCTACTTATATTGGTGTGAGACAAGTTGAACCAATTAATTACACTTTTGCTAATGGAAGTTAAAGGGACGCTACCACTTACATAAAATGTAATTAGATTACCTGTGCATTTAAAACAAATACATATATAAGACATATGCCACTGTCTTATTCTTTCTATGTTTAAGTTAATTGCATATAAAAGTAATAATAACATTAGGTGTCTATCTCCAGGATCCATTTTGAGAATGTTACCCATGATGCAACATTCTCCAAAATCTTCCAGCAAGTCTCACTTTATGACTGTGGCCGGAGTCTGCATGATGGTGTCGTAAGATACTCCCCTGCTCTCTTACTGCCTCCTGTGTATCATAGTGGGCAGTACTAGGTGGTACATCTTTTTTTACCTGTCTTCCAACACAAAGAGAGGAGATTGACCTGATCAAACAGGATCATAACTCCGCCCACTTGTGATGTAATAGTTACATTACCCTCCCATTCAATGCAAGTCTATGGTCAGAATTCTGACTTATAGACTGCATTCTGTGTCCCCAGCCCCAAAGTGAGATACTAGTGCTGTAAAGTCACTGGGGTGGCACCCAAAAACACTATATGTCACAAAATGGCGGCGCCCAGTCACACTTGTTTAGTAAAATATATCATAAACTAAACTCACATAACAAAAGACATATCTGAAATCATCAATGCAAAATAAAAATAAAAAACCTTTTTCATTTTTTGGTGGGCGTGTCCCTTTAAAGAGCCACTAATATTTCCCACTTGAGCTTTCATATTAGAAGTTTGAAAAAAATGAGTGGTCTTAGTATGAGGATAAACTGGTGTGTTTCTGCAAAAATGCAATGTTTATACATTCTGTTTCAGCTAACGTAGCATTAAATATAAAGTTTAGTCCTGGTTTGTTTGTTTTTTCGTTGTTTGATTTCTCAACATTTTCAGTAGACATTTCTGATTGGTTTATAATGTGCGTCAAGTAAATATAGCCGCACGTTTCAAATAACTTTAATAAAATCTACAGGGCTGCAGGTTTGATTCCTGTCAGGGTTTACTCAATCCTTCATTCAGAATAAAATGAAAAAACTCCAGAATGTCTTAATTTTCCCTTTTCTGTTTAAACTCGTTATTATTCTTTTTATTAATAATTGTATATATATATTTTTTTCCCTCCAGGCGCAGTTTTGGTCCCCTATGGCCTGCCTTGTATCCGCGAACTATTCCGCTTCCTGATTTCTCTGACCAATCCCCATGACCGCCATAACTCGGAGGTAATGATCCACATGGGATTACAGCTGATCACGGTGGCTCTGGAGTCTGCACCTATCGCAAACTACATCTCGCTTCTGGGGCTCGTGAAAGATGAACTCTGCCGTCACCTGTTTCAGGTAACAAGACAAACGGCAACTTGCCTGTGAGGGGGAACGAGCTGAGATCAGGGCCTGCGCTGCGGAACTGAATATTTTTGAAACTGGATTTAAAGGTCCACTTTAAATAATATTAATACAAGCAGAAGTTAAAAACTTGGTGCCACCACTCCCTACTGGAGTAAACCAGACGTGGATCGTTGCAGACACACGTGTGTGGATTCTGAGCTCTGACATTTCCAAAGGACAACTGTAGGGAAAAAAACTAACTCCTGTTTTAATTTAAGTATTACATCAAGCCCTCTAGTTCATACAACTCTAACAGGGGTCGGACATGTATAGAATCTTGGGTCAGATCTGCATTAAGCTTCATGCAGATGAACGAAGATCTGCCCTATGATTCTAAACAATATGTCTGCCCCCTTTTAGGGCTATATGAAGGAAAGAGGGCTCAATAAAGTGCTTTATTTTGTATTCTTTCTATGTAAAATGTCTGCTATCTTTCAATTAAACACAAGTTAATTTATTGCTACAGTTGTCCTCTAAGAACAGGGCTACACAGGGGCAGCGTTCAGAAGTATTTTTAATCAGGGGCAAGTAGCCTTCTGGCTGAGTGAAAGCGGTTCCTTTGTTACGCTAGGGATTTGTATTTATTATTTTTGTAACTTGAATTCCAGGATCTATTCTCTGAACAATCCATCACTAGGGTTGGCCATCAGGCCAAAGTTAAGTCTATGGAGAGAGTACCGAGGCCGGTATATTTTATTGTCGCTAGGTCGGAGTGCATAACTCGGCAGCATTCATACAGACCGTTTATATTCGAGGGCTTTGAGACCCTTCCTTACGTTTTGGATCTGATCTTGTTTGAGTTGCCTGTTTTTTTTGTAATCTCCTCGTCACAGACATGTTTTTATTAATGGCTGTTTCGCTGTACGGTTTTTCTCAGTTGCTGAATGTGGAGCGATTAAATTTGTACGCAGCCTCCTTGCGAGCGTGCTTTCTTCTATGTGAGGGGATGAGGGGACATTTAAAGTTTCAACTTGAGGTAAGTGGATTTTTATTGACACGGGTTCAAAGAATTCTGATTAAAGGGACCAATATTTAATGGAAAGATTCTATTAAAGGGACATTGCACTACAAGGAGGCAAGGGTTAAACAAAACATGTCCCGGGACTTGTAAGTAAATCCGACATGTATCTTAATAGACACTCGTGGGTTTACTAACTGCTGTGTCTCACATGCGAGACACAGCAGGTCCCGGTTGTCGCGTGCTGACAAACCTCAGTGCACACACAGCCAATCAGAGAGGGGGCTCGCCCCGATCTGACTACTGAATGCAAGGGTCTCTCGCTGCTAGCACAGAGAGAGACCCTCGCTTTTGCAGGGGGGGGGGGGAAATAGTTAAGGTGCTAGCAGATAGAACCGGTCGCCGACCAGACGGCTGTCTGCTTCCTATGGAAACATGGCTACTGTCAGTCAGAGGATAAACTGGCGTGTACTATCAAACGTACTATCAAAAGTATATTAGAAGCACAAACGAAAAACACATTGTGTCCCTTTAATCAGGGCTTGACAAATTTAATTAGATTTTAGGAACCAGCAAAAAAAGTTAGGAGCCAGACAATCATGCAAGCATACACGCAATTGATAAACACACACCCAAATATACAAACACCTCACACACACCTACTTTACCTATACACATATATACACAAACACCTCACACACACCTACTTTACATATACACATATATACAAACACCTCACACACACCTACTTTACATATACACATATATACAAACACCTCACACACCTACTTTACATATACACATATATACAAACACCTCACAAACACCTACTTTACATATACACATATATACAAACACCTCACACACACCTACTTTACATATACACATATATACAAACACCTCACACACACCTACTTTACATATACACATATATACAAACCAATCACACACACCTACTTTACATATACCCATATATCCAAACACCTCACACACACCTACTTTACATATACACATATATACAAACCAATCACACACACCTACTTTACATATACCCATATATCCAAACACCTCACACACACCTACTTTATATATACACATATATACAAACACCTCACACACACCTACTTTACATATACACATATATCCAAACACCTCACACACACCTACTTTACATATACACATATATACAAACACCTCACACACACCTACTTTACATATACACATATATCCAAACACCTCACACACACCTACTTTACATATACACATATATACAAACACCTCACACACCTACTTTACATATAGACTTATATAGAAACACCTCACACACCTACTTTACATATACCCATATATACAAACACCTCACACACACCTACTTTACATATACCCATATATACAAACACCTCACACACACCTACTTTACATATACCCATATATACAAACACCTCACACACACCTACTTTACATATACACATATATACAAACACCTCACACACACCTACTTTACATATACACATATATACAAACACCTCACACACACCTACTTTACATATACCCATATATACACACACCTCACACACACCTACTTTACATATACACATATATACAAACACCTCACACACACCTACTTTACATATACACATATATACAAACACCTCACACACACCTACTTTATATATACACATATATACAAACACCTCACACACACCTACTTTACATATACACATATATACAAACACCTCACACACACCTACTTTACATATACACATATATACAAACCAATCACACACACCTACTTTACATATACCCATATATCCAAACACCTCACACACACCTACTTTATATATACACATATATACAAACACCTCACACACACCTACTTTACATATACACATATATCCAAACACCTCACACACACCTACTTTACATATACACATATATACAAACACCTCACACACACCTACTTTACATATACACATATATACAAACACCTCACACACACCTACTTTACATATACACATATATACAAACACCTCACACACACCTACTTTACATATACACATATGTACAAACACCTCACACACACCTACTTTACATATACCCATATATACAAACACCTCACACACACACCTACTTTACATACTTACATATATACAAACACCTCACACACACCTACTTTACCTATACACATATATACAAACCCCTCACACACACCTACTTTACATATACCCATATATACAAACACCTCACACACACCTACTTTACCTATACACATATATACAAACCCATCACACACACCTACTTTACATATACACATATATACAAACACCTCACACACACCTACTTTACATATACACATATATACAAACACCTCACACACACCTACTTTACATATACCCATATATATACAAACACCTCACACACACCTACTTTACATATACCCATATATACAAACACCTCACACACACCTACTTTACATATACACATATATACAAACACCTCACACACACCTACTTTACATATACACATATATACACACACCTCACACACACCTACTTTACATATACACATATATACACACACCTCACACACACCTACTTTACATATACACATATATACACACACCTCACACACACCTACTTTACATATACACATATATACAAACACCTCACACACACCTACTTTACATATACACATATATACAAACACCTCACACACACCTACTTTACATATACACATATATACAAACACCTCACACACACCTACTTTATATATACACATATATACAAACACCTCACACACACCTACTTTACATATACCCATATATACACACACCTCACACACACCTACTTTACATATACACATATATACAAACACCTCACACACACCTACTTTACATATACACATATATACAAACACCTCACACACACCTACTTTACATATACACATATATACAAACACCTCACACACACCTACTTTATATATACACATATATACAAACACCTCACACACACCTACTTTACATATATACAAACACCTCACACACACCTACTTTACATATACACATATATACAAACCAATCACACACACCTACTTTACATATACCCATATATCCAAACACCTCACACACACCTACTTTATATATACACATATATACAAACACCTCACACACACCTACTTTACATATACACATATATCCAAACACCTCACACACACCTACTTTACATATACACATATATACAAACACCTCACACACACCTACTTTACATATACACATATATACAAACACCTCACACACACCTGCTTTACATATACACATATATCCAAACACCTCACACACACCTACTTTACATATACCCATATATACAAACACCTCACACACACCTACTTTACATACTTACATATATACAAACACCTCACACACACCTACTTTACCTATACACATATATACAAACCCCTCACACACACCTACTTTACATATACCCATATATACAAACACCTCACACACACCTACTTTACATTTACACATATATCCAAACACCTCACACACACCTACTTTACATATACCCATATATACAAACACCTCACACACACCTACTTTACCTATACACATATATACAAACACCTCACACACACCTACTTTACATATACACATATATACAAACACCTCACACACACCTACTTTACATATACACATATATACAAACACCTCACACACACCTACTTTACATATACCCATATATACAAACACCTCACACACACCTACTTTACATATACACATATATACAAACACCTCACACACACCTACTTTACATATACCCATATATACAAACACCTCACACACACCTACTTTACATATACACATATATACAAACACCTCACACACACCTACTTTACATATACACATATATACACACACCTCACACACACCTACTTTACATATACACATATATACACACACCTCACACACACCTACTTTACATATACACATATATACACACACCTCACACACACCTACTTTACATATACACATATATACACACACCTCACACACACCTACTTTACATATACACATATATACAAACACCTCACACACACCTACTTTACATATACACATATATACAAACACCTCACACACACCTACTTTATATATACACATATATACAAACACCTCACACACACCTACTTTACATATACCCATATATACACACACCTCACACACACCTACTTTACATATACACATATATACAAACACCTCACACACACCTACTTTACATATACACATATATACAAACACCTCACACACACCTACTTTACATATACACATATATACAAACACCTCACACACACCTACTTTATATATACACATATATACAAACACCTCACACACACCTACTTTACATATATACAAACACCTCACACACACCTACTTTACATATACACATATATACAAACCAATCACACACACCTACTTTACATATACCCATATATCCAAACACCTCACACACACCTACTTTATATATACACATATATACAAACACCTCACACACACCTACTTTACATATACACATATATCCAAACACCTCACACACACCTACTTTACATATACACATATATACAAACACCTCACACACACCTACTTTACATATACACATATATACAAACACCTCACACACACCTGCTTTACATATACACATATATCCAAACACCTCACACACACCTACTTTACATATACCCATATATACAAACACCTCACACACACCTACTTTACATACTTACATATATACAAACACCTCACACACACCTACTTTACCTATACACATATATACAAACCCCTCACACACACCTACTTTACATATACCCATATATACAAACACCTCACACACACCTACTTTACATTTACACATATATCCAAACACCTCACACACACCTACTTTACATATACCCATATATACAAACACCTCACACACACCTACTTTACCTATACACATATATACAAACACCTCACACACACCTACTTTACATATACACATATATACAAACACCTCACACACACCTACTTTACATATACACATATATACAAACACCTCACACACACCTACTTTACATATACACATATGTACAAACACCTCACACACACCTACTTTACATATACACATATATACAAACACCTCACACACACCTACTTTACATATACACATATGTACAAACACCTCACACACACCTACTTTACATATACCCATATATACAAACACCTCACACACACCTACTTTACATATACACATATATACACAAACACCTCACACACACCTACTTTACATATACACATATATACACAAACACCTCACACACACCTACTTTACATATACACATATATCCAAACACCTCACACACACCTACTTTACATATATACAGATATATCTAAACACCTCACACACACCTACTTTACATATACACATATATACAAACACCTCACACACACCTACTTTATATATACACATATATACAAACACCTCACACACACCTACTTTACATATACACATATATACAAACACCTCACACACACACACACACCTACTTTACATATACACATATATACAAACACCTCACACACACCTACATTACATATACCCATATATACAAACACCTCACACACACCTACTTTACATATACCCATATATACAAACACCTCACACACACCTACTTTACATATACCCATATATACAAACACCTCACACACACCTACTTTACATATACACATATATACAAACACCTCACACACACCTACTTTACATATACACATATATACAAACACCTCACACACACACCTACTTTACATATACCCATATATCCAAACACCTCACACACACACCTACTTTACATATACACATATATACAAACACCTCACACACACCTACTTTACATATACCCATATATACAAACACCTCACACACACCTACTTTACATATACACATATATACAAACACCTCACACACACCTACTTTACCTATACACATATATACAAACACCTCACACACTCACCTACTTTACATATACACATATATACAAACACCTCACACACACACCTACTTTACATATACACATATATCCAAACACCTCACACACACCTACTTTACATATACACATTTATACAAACACCTCACACACACCTACTTTACATATACCCATATATACAAACACCTCACACACACCTACTTTACATATACACATATATCCAAACACCTCACACACACCTACTTTACATATACACATATATACAAACACCTCACACACACACCTACTTTACATATACACATATATACAAACACCTCACACACACACCTACTTTACATATACACATTTATACAAACACCTCACACACACCTACTTTACATATACCCATATATACAAACACCTCACACACACCTGCTTTACATACACACATATATACAAACACCTCACACACACCTACTTTACATATACACATATATACAAACACCTCACACACACCTACTTTACATATACACAAATATACAAACACCTCACACACACCTACTTTACATATACACATATATACAAACACCTCACACACACACCTACTTTACATATACACATATATCCAAACACCTCACACACACCTACTTTACATATACCCATATATACAAACACCTCACACACACCTACTTTACATATACACATATATACAAACACCTCACACACACCTACTTTACCTATACACATATATACAAACACCTCACACACTCACCTACTTTACATATACACATATATACAGACACCTCACACACACCTACTTTACATATACACATATATACAAACACCTCTCACACACCTACTTTACATATACACATATATACAAACACCTCACACACACCTACTTTACATACACACATATATACAAACACCTCACACACACCTACTTTACATATACACATATATACAAACACCTCACACACACCTACTTTACATATACCCATATATACAAACACCTCACACACACCTACTTTACATATACCCATATATACAAACACCTCACACACCTACTTTACATATACCCATATATACAAACACCTCACACACACCTACTTTACATATACCCATATATACAAACACCTCACACACACCTACTTTACATATACCCATATATACAAACACCTCACACACACCTACTTTACATATACCCATATATACAAACACCTCACACACACACCTACTTTACACATATACCCATATATCCAAACACCTCACACACCTACTTTACATATACCCATATACACAAACACCTCACACACACCTACTTTACATATACACATATATCCAAACACCTCACACACACCTACTTTACATATACACATATATACAAACACCTCACACACACACCTACTTTACATATACACATATATCCAAACACCTCACACACACCTACTTTACATATACACATTTATACAAACACCTCACACACACCTACTTTACATATACCCATATATACAAACACCTCA
Organism: Pelodytes ibericus; assembly: GCA_036172795.1. Lineage (NCBI taxonomy): Eukaryota > Metazoa > Chordata > Amphibia > Anura > Pelodytidae > Pelodytes > Pelodytes ibericus. Next base: position 6,079,890 of record CM069867.1, on the reverse strand, counting down.
CACACACCTGCTTTACATACACACATATATACAAACACCTCACACACACCTACTTTACATATACACATATATACAAACACCTCACACACACCTACTTTACATATACACAAATATACAAACACCTCACACACACCTACTTTACATATACACATATATACAAACACCTCACACACACACCTACTTTACATATACACATATATCCAAACACCTCACACACACCTACTTTACATATACCCATATATACAAACACCTCACACACACCTACTTTACATATACCCATATATACAAACACCTCACACACACCTGCTTTACATACACACATATATACAAACACCTCACACACACCTGCTTTACATATACACATATATCCAAACGCCTCACACACCTACTTTACATATACACATATATACAAACCCCTCACACACACCTACTTTACATATACACATATATACACATATATACAAACACACACCCACCTCACACAGTGTTTTCTTCTTAACGTGTCATATTGTTGATGTGATGGCAATATATAAATACATTTCTCTCCTCCTTATAGATGTACATAAAGAAGCTCATGGATATAATTACCATAGAGAACCCCAAAATGTCGTACGAGATGAAGGAAATGGCACTGGAAGCGATCGTGCAGCTCTGGCGCGTCCCCGGCCTTGTCACCGAGCTGTATATTAATTATGACTGTGATTACTATTGCTCCAACCTCTTCGAAGATCTCACCAAGCTGCTCTCCAAGGTCTTTAAACAGAACTCTGGAACATATTCCTATTTTCTAGATAATAATATTATTTTTTTTTTTATGTCATTTATTATACTGAATCCGTTCATCAGTCTATTACAAAGGAATGGAGAGGAAACCTAAATATCCTTTGTTTAAAATGTAAGATCTGTTTAATTGAAAGATTGCATGCAGTGGAAGCATTTTACTGAAGGGCTAGAAATGATATTACTGAGCCCCCTTTTTGCAAATAGCTCTATCAGGGGGTAGACATGTTGGCAGATCTTACCCAAGATTAAACGTGTCTGCCCACCGATACACCTACATACAACAAAAAGATACTTCATATTCCTTCATTGAAGCGTTTCCATTTAGAATACACTGGATGCAATCTTTCTATTAAGCATAAGTAATTAACTTAAATTATTATTTTCTTTTTTTTTTTTGTTCTGGTTTTCTTCTTTTTTTTCTTGCTCTTTGGGAAATGGCAAAAGCAAATTATTTTCTCATAGTTCATGTTAAACTTTAGTTTATGAACAGCTCTAACATGGTTATTTTATTTATTTTTGCCCAAAAAAAACCCCCAAAAAATTAAAACCTGGGAAAAATCCCTTCAGAATATACACATTTATAGGAAGGAATAATTGCTAAATATTGTAAGACATAAGTTTCTTATACCTGGATAAGAAACATGCTTAGATGGCAAACTAGCTTTTGTATGTAGATTTCATTACATAAAACTACTAAATTATACATAACACGGGAATTGATAAGAAAAAGGGCATATTGGCCTGTAGAGGTGCCACGAGAGCGATGCTTTTGGCGGGCTGTGGTGCCATCTATGCATGTTCCGTTGTACCATTATTTGGTTTTGTTTGCAATCATCGCTTCGGATTTGCTTTCTTATTGGTTTTCTCCTGATTCCCAGAATGCCTTTCCTGTGTCCGGACAACTGTATACAACTCATCTGCTGTCACTGGAAGCATTGCTTACTGTGATAGACAGTACAGAAGCACACTGCCAGGCCAAAATCCTCAGCAACACTGCACAGCAAGATGTGAAAGAGACAGGCAAAACCACTGTGGATATCTCCGAAGGAAGCGTAGAATGTGGAAAAAGTAAGCGCCCATCGCTTCTTCACTCTGTCTCCGTGTAGCTCTGTACAATACATAAAAGGGCTCCGTGTCCTCATAGAGCATAGACAGAGAGAGATCGCTGAAAAAACTGCAGTAATTAACAAAATCACTAGTTCTACACTAGAATGTATGGAAGGCCAGAGATGGCTGCATTACGTTCTTACAGAAGCCCAGTAATAATACAAAAACTGGCTGGAATTCTGTGTTTTTTGTTGTTGTTTTTTTTTTATGTTAGTCTTTAATTGATTGTATAGCCAATTACACTGTACTCGCAGCACACTCACACCTGCTTTCAAGCATCTTGATATACATTTATAGTGTTTGAAACTATAACAAGTTTGGTGCTTGCAAATCTTAATTCCTGTGTTTACTTCCAATTCTTTCGAACAAAAAAACGTACAGATCCCTTTAACATGTAGCCTTGACTCTCCGATATATAGTATTAAGGGTCCTTTCAAATCTTGCGTCCTCTGTATTCTGACGTGAACACCTCTGCCTTGACCTTTACCCTTTAACACTGACTAGTCTCTCCCCAAGGCAATGATGGCCCCTCCGAGACCAAGTCTCTAAACGGCAATGGCGAAATCCAGGGAGCACATCCTCCTACCAGTGGACATCTTATGGCCGATACAATGACTCTTGGTATCCAAGAGGCCGAGGATGGCACAGAAGGAGGTGAGTCATGGCCCTAAAAGCTTTCGATTGTTCTAGCCCGTTTTAAAATCATATCAAGTACCAGTCCGCACATGGAATAGAAGCTGAATATTTAACCTCAAGACATCTGATCAGGGTCATTATATATCCAAGTAAATATGGTACTTTAAATAAATCGGTGTTTAGCGTGTATTTCTTTTCTGTTTCTAGTTGAAAAGAAACCTGTAAGAAAACCTCAGCGATTCTCATCCTCCCTTCCTACAGTACAGGAGCTGAATGACATAAAGAACAAGAAAAAGGTAGTGAAAATTTTTTTTTTTTATGCTCTACATAATGTCTTAAATGAAATGTTTGATATTAAATTTGATCTGTGGATAACAATTACATAATGCACTGAGATCTCCTTGACAAGATAACCCTAGATTACTGCATCTTTTCCACATAGATATTACTATTATTATATTATAATTATCAACCGTCCTCATACGGCATATGACTGTCTTCTTAGATAAGTGCCATCAACATAGCGTATGTAAGATATTGCCATAATTCTGCAGAATATATCATTGCCATCGAGCCTTTAGGGAGCATAGTATAATATCTGTTAATTGATATATATTTTTTTAAATGTATTTAGGTGGGCTTTTTCTTTCTTTCATTTTGATAGCCAAAGTCTGGCTTATTAAAGGACAACATTACGTGTAATCGAAATATTGAATCAAGAATAGGCCTTTTAAATAGAAATGCCTTATTGAAAGAATACAAATAAAGCACCTTAGTAAGCCCTCTGTGCTTGTTTATAAGGGAGCGGACATGTTTTGAATCTTGGGTCAGATATGACTAAAGATTCCAAACAATATGTCCGCACCCTTTTAGAGCTATATTGAGTAAAGAGGGCTCAATAAGGTATGTTATGTGTATACTTCCATTAATGAATTTATATGTAAACTATGTGAACTTTATGCAGTCTTTCAATTAAACCCAAGTAAATTTTTTGCTATACCTATGACTAAGCGTGGTGACACGCGAAACGCGTTAGGTAGCCTTCCCTTTTCACTCTCTCATCCGTGGATTGTACCTTACCCTGTTTGTTTGGATTTTTTGAAAGCATTAAAGCACTTTATTCATTCACTACTTGGTGAGTGGAGTGCACACTTTGTTCTACTTAATACATTTTTTGCTACAGTTGTCCATTAAGCGTACTCATGGCTTTGAATGCGTGCTTTTTCAGCTACTGATAACTGGAACAGAGCAGTTTAACCAGAAACCACAGAAAGGGATTCAGTTTCTTCTGGAGAAGAATCTGTTGGCAACCCCCATGGACAACAATGAAGTCGCTCAATGGCTCCGCGAAAACCCCAGACTGGACAAGAAAATGATCGGGGAGTTTGTGAGCGACCGCAAAAGTCTGGATTTACTTGAAAGCTTTGTGGGGTGAGCAGCAAGGTTTTTGTTTTTGGGGCAGGCCTGTGTGATGTAACCATAGTCCAAAATGCCATTATGGAGCATGGCTGGCTGGTTAAACGTGGTCTCGTCTGGGGTACGTCAGAGCGGTCAGTGTACACAGCACCCCGTGATCGGGATCGGTCAGGGCTCGCAGTCTTTCCCTGTTAGCGCAGAGAGAGATGGCAATCAAAAAACAAAGGTCGGCCCTCTGCGCTACGTTGTAAACACTAGAAAAAGCCGCAGACCTGACAACTCTTCTGGAAGCATCATGGGAATCAGAGGATAAACTTCCATGTACAAGGAAACGGGTTTAATTTGCCTCCCACATAAATATTCTCTACATTTATACAAAGCCTGCTGTTAGGTAGAAAATGGGGTATCTGTACCTTTTTAAATTATAACTTGTAATCTATACATGTAAAACACCTTTTGTCGCTTCCATCCAGGACTTTCCTTTTCCAAGGCTTGCGAATTGATGAAGCTTTAAGGCTTTACCTTGAAGCCTTCCGTCTACCAGGGGAAGCTCCCGTCATACACCGGTTACTGGAGGCTTTCACGGAGCATTGGCGAGTGAGTAAATGGATGGGGAAACCAGTGTATGTTCATCTTAATAAAGTCACTAACAGGAGTTCTTATTGTCCCGGAGGAGCTGTGATTGTCTGAAGCTATTGCTTACCTTTAGAAGCAATATATAAGCATTAAATAACTTCTATACCTTTTGCGGTTTTTTTATTTTTTTTTATTTTAACCCCTCAAGTCAGAAAACAGCCAAAGCTTGCTAGTGATAAACATAATCATAAAGAACAACTGTCATCAAAGGAATTAAGTTCTGTTTAACTTTCTGTTTAACTCTAAGATTGCATCAAGTGTAGACATTTAATATAGAAATAGAAATATAGTACCATAGTTGCCAACATCGGCCATGTTTCCAGGCCGTGCAATATGTAGGATGGATATACGCACGGACACAATCCAATTAATTAATCACGGTAGGTCCTATGAGATCTCCACCCTGATTAATTAATTGGATTGTGTCTGTGAGTATATCCATCCTACATACTGCCGGGCTGCACTTTGCATGGTCTTTCTGCAGCATGTGGAACAAATATGTGTCCCTGGCAACATAGCCGATGTTGGCAGCTATGTAGTACCGTATTTAGTAGGGATCGACCGATTATCGGATTAACCGATATTATCGGCCGATATTCACAGTTTCCTAAATTATCGGTATCGGCATCTAACTTTACCGATAATGCCGATAATATTTGAATGAAGCCGTTTTCGCGATCAACGATCGCGAAAACCGCTTTAACAGTGCTGGTCTATTGCCTCCACATCGAGGCAATAGCCAGCACCGATATTTCTATTTTGGGACCCCCACGATCGCCCCACGGAGCGATCGTGGGGAGCCATATTGACGGAGCATGCTGCTCCGTCAATATGGCTAAGTCCTCTGCCCGTCTGAGCTTCGGAAGTGAAAGTAACTTCACTTCCGTCGCTCTGAATATGCTACTTGACTACCCCTAGTGGTAGTTTAGTAGCATTGCAATGGAAAATAATTAAAATACATATTTAATTAAATAAAAATAGGTTATTTAGCTATATTAGCCTATAGGGTTAAAATTAAATATTTTTTAGCATAAGGGATAGGGTTAAAATTAAATTAAAGTTAAAAAATATTAAGGGATATAATAAGGATTAGAGTTGGGGTTAAATTTAGTGTTAGGGTTAAATTTTGGGTTCGGTTTGGGGTCAAAAGATCAATATAGGAAAAAACCAAAAAACACTATTTTTGGTTTTTGCCCCATAACTCGCAAAAAAATACCGAAAAATATGGAAACATGCATATTTTTGAACTCGGGACAACATTTAGAAACTATTTAGCCGGGGTCTTTTTTAATGATTTTATTTGTGTAAATTATATTTTAGGTCAAAGTTAGAAAAAGTGGGTTTTTTTAAATTTTTCATCATATTTTATGATTTTTTTGGTAGTAAATTATAAGATATGATGAACATAATGGTATCTAATGAAAGCCCTTCTTATGACGATAAAAACAACATATAATTTGTGTTGGTACTGTATGTGAGAAAGCAAAAAATTACAGCTAAACACAAACACCCTAGAAATGTCAAAACAGCCATTGTCACCAAGGGAAAGTCAATGTGAAAATGTCTTGTCACTAAGGGGTTAATTAAGCTGTTTTGATGCCTTGCTTATATTTACTGTAGTGTCCCTTTGATATAATTGCCTATGTCATTGCTGCTCATTTTACTAAGATTTAATCTAAGTATGGACTATGTGCAATTGAACATTGTTGTTCTTGTTACCTTTTGACTGATATTTATTTAAAAAAAAAAAAAAAAGTGGTCCAATTTGTTGTAGTTGACCATATCACCATTGTTTTGCTGCATTATTTATTTTTATTTAGCAATGAAAAAGATTTACAAAAAAAAGCTAAACGTTAACAATAAACATGTTCATTTAACAGCAGATTTGTGTAGAAATTGTTTTTCCCAAAAAATTAAAATGCACAAAATATCGGTATAAGTTATCGGCTATCGGCCTGAAAGTTCACAGGTTATCGGTATCGGTATCGGCTCTAAAAAATCAATATCGGTCGATCCCTAGTATTTAGTCCATGTAGCTCCATCAGGGGGCAGACATTGTTTAGACTCTTCGGTCAGATCTTCCTACAAGATTCCAAATAACATGTCTGCCTTCTGGTAGAACAATACGGAGCAAAGAGGGATCAATAAGGTACTATATTTACATTCTTTAATTAAATCATTTCTATTTCAAGAAACACTACACTTTTTTTTCTGCTTGCTCTCAAGGTATAGAAGAACAAAAGAAATGTTTAGTGGCGTTAGTATAAGAATAAAGTGGCAGGTACTTTTAAAAGTATATGCAAGCTAATCCTCTGACCGTAATCTGCCATGCGACTGTGTGACGCAGACAGGACAGTCTGGTTGGCAACTGTTTTGAAAGAGGGTACCTTTATTGGGGAGACCAGGAAGCAAGGGTTTCCCTTTACACACGATGTCATCTTTCAATTAAACAGTTGTCCCTAACTTAATTTTATAGATGGCCGCAAAAGATTTCTGTAAAAGAAGTCAAAAGGGTTTGCTCCATTAGTAGATTTTGATCTGGCATGATTTGTTCCGATTACAGTTATAGAATATACAGTGTGTGTTATATAGATATTATTCATTATGTTTTCTTTTCCAGAAATCCAATGGCACTCCATTTGCACACAGCGATGGCTGCTTTGCTTTGGCCTATGCAGTCATAATGCTAAACACTGACCAACACAATCACAATGTCCGCAGGCAGAGTGTACCAATGACCCTCGAGGTAAATCCAAACAGAAAACCTGATTGAAGCTCCTCTTCTATACTTTTTTTTTTTAGAGATCTGATGTGCTGTAACAAACAACTTAAATATCAATCTTTGGCAAGTTCTGTGCTCCTTCTTCCACTACAGTGACAACATCTTGTGTCTGTCTCCTACGACAGTGTCATACTACCTAGTTGTCTATATGAAAATTCACACTACACCATTGTTATCCTTCCTAACTATTCACATTGGCATTGGCATACAAGTTTACATTTTAATTTGCATTCCCGTTCATGCATACGTTCCTCCCTTCAATCTTACATGATTGACACATAGACACACCACCAGTAGCTTCTCCAAATTATTTCTCCAAAGTCTTTTTTTTCTGGACGCAGACTATGAATATGTTATGCATGCTGCTGTGCAGAAGTGCCATTCAAACATGATATAAAACAGGGAGACATGGCCTTTATGTTTTTTGAGTTCCTCTTGTGTATAACCTCGTGCGTCAGTGCTGACAGTCCCACTGATTTCTGCATTCACCCTTTCTTTCTCCCTCTCTCTACGCCTCTTTAGGAGTTCAGAAAAAACCTCAAAGGCGTAAACGGTGGGAAAGATTTTGACCAAGACATGCTGGAAGACATTTACCATGCTATCAAGTGAGTCTCCAGACCAGCACCCCCCATTTTAATGCTTTAATTCCTCTTTCCTCTGAAAGAATGTGCCCGAGAGCAATCGTTTTTTAATCCGAGGCCTTCACAGCGGTCACCGTGTATTTTGCAGAAGGCCTTAATCCAGACCTTTAAACGATAAGTTTATAGCGTCAAGGACACTTGGTGTAACAGTGCCCAATTTGATGCAGTTTTTGTTTGTGCAGGATCCACAGTATATTGAATTTAATCTGTTTATTTCCCTTTCTATTTTGGGATTCTTCGGTCCACACAAGTAGCCGGTCACATTTCCCTTATCTCTCTTTCTGTCGTCACCGGCCCTTATCGAGCTGGTAAGAAGACGGCGTGCCGTTAATTCTCACAGCTGTTTCTAGGCAGGCAGAGCTTAAGAAACCCGATTTGGAAATCCAGTCTGCATACTAAATCCAACACCAGTGACTTCAAAGCCTCAGGGATTAGAGCAGCCGGGAGACAGGATGTGATCTCTGGCAGTCCTCTGCTTTCATTTTCTTCATTTCGTGCTAGAAGATTTGTGGAGGTCAGTCTTGGAATGTCTTGGGCGCTACACAACAGTCTGCACCGCTGGCAAGCCCCAGCCATAGCAAAAAAGCTTATCCCCTCCTCCCCTCCCAAAGTTCAACGGTGGAATTTAATGAATGATCTAGTGTACCTGCTTCAAAAAAAAACACCTTACTGCCATGTGGAAGAGCCTCTTGTTGGGAGAAAGTGTCCTCACGTGTTAATGAGCAATGTTTTGGCTCTCTGCTTACCTTTGGCACTTTCCATAGTTTGTAAGCAGATTTAACTGTATCAATAAGGAGAGCCAGAGTTCCAGTTTGGGCTAGGTGACACCACATACTGTGAATTATTACATTCCTGTGTTGTTTTCCAGCACTGAGTCGATAATTAACGTAATAATTTATTTGATTAATAAAGTCCCCAGCCCCTCCTACTTTCATTCCTATGATAGAAACATTTAAATACATAAAGGGAATCAACACAGTAAAGGAAGAGAGTATATTTAAAAGAAGAAAAACTACCACAACTAGAGGACATAGTCTTAAATTAGAGGGGCAACGATTTAAAAGTAATATCAGAAAGTATTACTTTACTGAGAGGGTAGTGGTTGTATGGAATAGCCTTCCAGCAGAAGTGGTAGAGGTTAATACAGTGAGGGAGTTTAAGCATGCGTGGGATAGGTATAAGGCTATCCTAGATATAAGATAAGGCCAGGGACTAATGAAAGTATTACTATACTGAGAGGGTAGTGGATGTATGGAATAGCCTTCCAGTAGAAGTGGTAGAGGTTAATACAGTGAAGGAGTTTAAGCATGCGTGGGATAGACACAAGGCTATCCTAGATATAAGATAAGGCCAGGGACTAATGAAAGTATTACATAACTGAGAGGGTAGTGGATGTATGGAATAGTCTTCCAGTAGAAGTGGTAGAGGTTAATACAGTGAAGGAGTTTAAGCATGCATGGGATAGGTATAAGGCTATCCTAGATATAAGATAAGGTCAGGGACTAATGAATGTATTACTTTACTGAGAGGGTAGTGGATGTATGGAATAGTCTTCCAGTAGAAGTGTTAGAGGTTAATACAGTGAAGGAGTTTAAGCATGCTTGGGATAGGTATAAGGCTGTCCTAGCTATAAGATAAGGCCAGGGACTAATGAAAGTATTACTTTACTGAGAGGGTAGTGGATGTATGGAATAGCCTTCCAGCAGAAGTGGTAGAGGTAAACACAGTCAAGGATTTTAAGCATGCGTGGGATAGACACAAGGCTATCCTAGATATAACATAAGGCCAGGGACTAATGAAAGTATTACTTTACTGAGAGGGTAGTGGATGTATGGAATAGTCTTCCAGTAGAAGTGGTAGAGGTTAATACAGTGAAGGAGTTTAAACATGCATGGGATAGGTATAAGGCTATCCTAGATACAAGATAAGGTCGGGGACTAATGAAAGTATTACTTTACTGAGAGGGTAGTGGATGTATGGAATAGCCTTCCAGCAGAAGTGGTAGAGGTAAACACAGTCAAGGATTTTAAGCATGCGTGGGATAGACACAAGGCTATCCTAGATATAAGATAAGGCCAGGGACTAATGAAAGTATTACATAACTGAGAGGGTAGTGGATGTATGGAATAGTCTTCCAGTAGAAGTGGTAGAGGTTAATACAGTGAAGGAGTTTAAGCATGCATGGGATAGGTATAAGGCTATCCTAGATATAAGATAAGGTCAGGGACTAATGAATGTATTACTTTACTGAGAGGGTAGTGGATGTATGGAATAGTCTTCCAGTAGAAGTGTTAGAGGTTAATACAGTGAAGGAGTTTAAGCATGCTTGGGATAGGTATAAGGCTGTCCTAGCTATAAGATAAGGCCAGGGACTAATGAAAGTATTACTTTACTGAGAGGGTAGTGGATGTATGGAATAGCCTTCCAGCAGAAGTGGTAGAGGTAAACACAGTCAAGGATTTTAAGCATGCGTGGGATAGACACAAGGCTATCCTAGATATAAGATAAGGCCAGGGACTAATGAAAGTATTACTTTACTGAGAGGGTAGTGGATGTATGGAATAGTCTTCCAGTAGAAGTGGTAGAGGTTAATACAGTGAAGGAGTTTAAACATGCATGGGATAGGTATAAGGCTATCCTAGATACAAGATAAGGTCGGGGACTAATGAAAGTATTACTTTACTGAGAGGGTAGTGGATGTATGGAATAGCCTTCCAGCAGAAGTGGTAGAGGTAAACACAGTCAAGGATTTTAAGCATGCGTGGGATAGACACAAGGCTATCCTAGATATAAGATAAGGCCAGGGACTAATGAAAGTATTACATAACTGAGAGGGTAGTGGATGTATGGAATAGTCTTCCAGTAGAAGTGGTAGAGGTTAATACAGTGAAGGAGTTTAAGCATGCATGGGATAGGTATAAGGCTATCCTAGATATAAGATAAGGTCAGGGACTAATGAATGTATTACTTTACTGAGAGGGTAGTGGATGTATGGAATAGTCTTCCAGTAGAAGTGGTAGAGGTTAATACAGTGAAGGAGTTTAAGCATGCTTGGGATAGGTATAAGGCTGTCCTAGCTATAAGATAAGGCCAGGGACTAATGAAAGTATTACTTTACTGAGAGGGTAGTGGATGTATGGAATAGCCTTCCAGCAGAAGTGGTAGAGGTAAACACAGTCAAGGATTTTAAGCATGCGTGGGATAGACACAAGGCTATCCTAGATATAAGATAAGGCCAGGGACTAATGAAAGTATTACTTTACTGAGAGGGTAGTGGATGTATGGAATAGTCTTCCAGTAGAAGTGGTAGAGGTTAATACAGTGAAGGAGTTTAAGCATGCGTGGGATAGGTATAAGGCTATCCTAGATATAAGATAAGGCCAGGGACTAATGAAAGTATTACATTACTGAGAGGGTAGTGGATATATGGAATAGTCTTCCAGTAGAAGTGGCAGAGGTTAATACAGTGAAGGAGTTTAAGCATGCGTGGGATAGACACAAGGCTATCCTAGATATAAGATAAGGCCAGGGACTAATGAAAGTATTACATTACTGAGAGGGTAGTGGATGTAGACCGGGAACGGGGGACTAATAAAAGTACTCAAAAAAAAAAAAATTGGGCATACTAGATGCCGACACATTCTATGTTTCTATGTTTCTAACTCCCCCCCCCCCCCCCCCCCCGGCTCTGTTGTGTTGTCAACATAAATGAACCAGGGGGCCGCATCTGTAAGATGCCCAACGGTGAACAGTGTGCGTGTGCCACTTTTAAACAAAAGCAGAATCAGTGGGCACAACATTTCCCATGATTCTGGGCATTGGACAGTTCACTAGTCCCCCATAAGCAAAGATGGTTGGGATAGTGAAATGTCATCCTGGGATGATCTATTCCCAGGAGAAAGCCTGCAAAAGGAACTATTCCGAGGTAAAGCTTGTGCATTATCCCTGGCGTGCCGAGTTCATCTAGCTGGAATGTGTAGTCAGAGAGATGGCATTCTCTCGTCTCACCTCCACGTTTTAGTGAATACTCCTCATTATGTCCATGGGAGCTTTCAGTACCTCTGCGTGCGTAGCTTTGTCTTAGTTGGTCTTCTTCTTCTTCTTCTCAGGAATGATGAGATCGTAATGCCAGAAGAGCAGACCGGCCTGGTGAAGGAGAACTACATGTGGAATGTGCTGTTACACAGGGGTGCCACCCCCGAGGGCATCTTCCTGCACATTATCCCAGGAAGCTATGACCACGACCTGTTCACCATGACTTGGGGACCAACCATTGCCGCCTTGTCCTATGTTTTTGACAAAAGCACGGATGAAACCATCATTCAGAAAGCTATATCCGGCTTCCGGTAAGGGAAAGCTTAGTCTGGATCCCTTCATCCACTCAGTCACCCATTACATAGCAAATACTTGAGCATAATAAATGAAAAGAAATACGTTTTAAATGTGTCGGCGTTGTCAACTGTTTATGACGTCACTTTGTGGCCTTATATAAAAGTTTTACCGTATTTGCTCAATTATAAGACTGAAAAATCTGAAAACTACCCCTCGTCTTATAATCTGACCCGCTTTCGTCACAGAAGTCCCGGCGAGCGTGCCGGGCGGCAGCAGGGGAGGTCTGCGCTCATTGCGCAGACTTCCTCTGCTGCCCCACTAGTCACCAGGGACAATCGGGCAGCTGGGGGATGCCGTGTCGGGCAGCATGGAGGATATCTGCACGTATCGTGCAGACATCCCCCGGCTGCCCCCACTAGCCACCAGGGATCAAGGTAAGGGGAAGGGAGGGAGGGGGGCAGAGAGACAGGGGGAGGGAGGGAGGGGGACAGAGAGACAGGGGGGACAGAGAGACAGGGGGAGGGGGACAGAGAGACGGGGTTAAGAGAGACAGGGGGGAGGGAGGGGGGCAGAGACAGAGTCAAGGGGAGGGAGGGGGTTAAGAGACAGAGACAAGGGGAGGGTAGGGGTTAAGAGACAGAGACAAGGGGAGTGAGGGGGTTAAGAGACAGACAAGGGGAGGGAAGGGGTTAAGAGACAGACAAGGGGAGGGGGGAGAGAGAAAAAAATGGGGGCAAGGGAAAGAGAAAGGCAGCATTGGCACATAAAAAGAAATAAAAACTAGAAATACATTTTTTGATATCATAATTTTTTATTAAAAAAGCAATTTACAAGTTGAACTTTTTTCCTATTGGGTAGTCTTATATTCAGGATTTTAGTTTTTTCCTGATGGAATATCCAAAGTTTGGGGGGTCGTCTTATAATCAGGGTCGTCTTATAATCGAGCAAATACGGTAATTTGCAAATCCAGCCACAGGTGATGTCATTAGCAGGGGACACCACAGACACATTCTCGTATTTTATGCATCTACATACTCAGTATAAACAATATTTAGGTTGACAGAGTCCCTTTAATATGTGCTTTAAAAAAAAAAAAAAGCTATATTTGTATTTAATTTGTAGCTTTTTTTAATTTATTTTTTTTTTTACCCCATTTTTGAGTCCCCTGCTCGCTTGCAAGCTTACCGCCTGTGGTGAAAGGAGTGCAGTCTGGTTTCTAATTAACGAAGGGGGGGGGGGGTCTTGAAAACACTTTCTTAAAAGCAGGGTCTATGTGTTCCCCGTCTGTCCTGCAGGACCAGTAGCTCTATATTTTTGGAATAACATCATGACTCAAAATGCACTTCCCACTGGTAGGGCACAAACAGCTCAGTTTACAAATATTACACTTTCTTTGATAAAAAGGCCAAAGCCATTGGTCCCTAGAGTACTGTCAGTAAATAGCTGGCGATTTGGTGATACTGTATAGCTCCCATGGATATACAGTCAGCCAGACACATACAGTGGTACAGCATAGCTCCCATCATTATATAGTTAGCCAGACATTGACACTGGTAGAACATGCCCCCTCAGTCAGTATATAGTTAGCCAGCCAGCGACACTGGAACAATATGGTTTCCATCTATAATAATTGTAGTAGAACTGTTATTGAAGGGGTGGAACAAATTATAATGTGTGTATGGCACAGGCTTTTACACTTTCTCTCTCGAGTGGTATTTTCTGCGTTGAATTGTCCGCCTCCAGCTTTCCTCCTTTTTTAACTTTCACAGAAAGTGCGCAATGATCTCTGCCCACTACGGATTGAGCGATGTCTTTGACAATCTCATCATTTCCCTGTGCAAGTTTACAACACTAAGCAGTGAGGTAAGTAGTCTGCACACAACCCGGATATTACATAATTTAGACTCTTCAAAGAGAAATACATTTTTTTATTTTTTTATTTTTTTTTACCATTGCTTTCTTGAAGGAAACTAGATTTAAAAAAAAAAAAAACACGGACCCCCTACCCCTTCCTTAAGTAAAACTGATGTGTTTATTTCTAGATACATGCGACATTACTTTAAGCTCCGCCTCTTCGCTCGCCCCCGGGGTCTGTCGGGGGCTCTAAGTCTGTCTCTGTTAGGGCCGAGAGAGATCTTCATTTTTTGAAAGTAACACTAAACATTGCTTGCACTTCTCCCAACACAGTGTACAGAGCTTTCTTTCCCTCGGTGTTTACAGGGAAAAATATATTTAGGTGATGGATCCCATTTAATGTAGTGACTGTTGGATGGAGGTCTCCTAGTCCAGTACTGGTGAACAGCGTCACCTGCTCTGCCCTCCTTCCCGTCCCTAGCAGGCCAGATATGTGAGGTCTCACTTTACAATATTTGATGGCTTTGTTCTCGGTATTTCAGCAAGTGAACATGAAATCCATATCAAATGAGAGGTCAGCCTTGGCAGGTTTCATTGTGTTTGAATGGTAACATCCCAGCTACGAGCACTAGGTTTACATTCGATGGTAACAAGACTGCTCCTCAGTGCCGGTAATACAATCCAGCAGGGATTAGAGGACATCTGATTACCCTACGGATATCTGAGTGATTCACTGCTGGATCTCCAGAACACACTATACCCAGTGTACTGCCGCCTGTCAGTGTGTATTCCTTACTGACAGGTCCTATGGGGAAATTAAGTGGCCAAGCTAGAACAGGTTGTGTAGGGAGTGGAAAAAACATTTAAAGGAGCAGTGTCCAAAAATATATTTTTTAGACAAGCTTGCATTCAAACTTTATTTCCTTCCTCCTTCAGGTAGCAGAGAACCTGCCTACTGTATTTGGAAGCAACCCCAAGGCCCAGATTGCTGCCAAGACCGTGTTCCACCTTGCTCACCGGCATGGAGACATCCTGCGGGAGGGCTGGAAAAACATCATGGACTCCATGCTGCAGCTGTTCCGAGCGGAGCTCTTGCCCAAGGCTATGGTGGAAGTGCGTATCCTAAGTAAAACCTGCGACACCGAGACAGGTTCATTTGGGCAGTGTAGGGGCTAGTCACTGGAAGTAGAAGGGCAGCGAACATGTTTTACATTCGATGTGCAGGGACAAGCCTGGTGACTTCCTCCTCCGAGAAGAACCGAGCTGACCCTGCATAAGGCATTGCTATAACGTGAGGTCTTTTAAAGAGAGAGATCACGGCCAACCGAGCTCTTCTAGCAGAAGAAACTCGCCAGACTCGTCTTTTTATAATTCATAGTTCATTTTAAATCATGTTTTATTCTATGAGATGCAATGTTTGTCTCGCCTGCACCTCACTTATGGTGAACAGGGCTCCTTCTGTAGTCATTTGCCAACTAGTCTAAAATCTGCGTGCCTTATACTCCTACAAAGTAGAAAAACTCCTGCTGCAACACTGTCTGCCCAACTCTGTGCCATTAATTAACAAACCTAAAATAAATGAATTTGCAATTGTACCAATTGTATTAAATGTTACCCACTAGATCAGCAGGTTATTTTTAGTTTCTCCTGCACGATGCATTTTGAATGACCTGTTCACTTTAGAGAGCTTCTTGCAGATCGAGGATTAAGGGGGAAAAAAATAGCAGAGCTTCTTGTCTATAACTTAAATATTAAGCAGATTTCTATAGTATATCTGACCTAAAGCAAGTGGATTAGTACACACAAGTGTAGTTAAAGGACAAATGTCGCAATTAATTAAGCTATGTTTAATGGAAAGATTTGCATTAAATGTAGACATTTTAAATGAAAGAATACAAATCAGTAACCTATTGAGCTCTCTTGACATGTTGAGTCAGTTGAAAGAAGATCTGATCCAAGATTCCAAACAACACGTCTGCCTTCTTATATAGCCGAATGGAGGGCTCAGTAGGGTACTATATTTGTATTCTTTCATTAAAGTATTTCTATTTAAAATGACAACACTTGATTAAATCTTTCAATGAAACAGAATTTAATGATTTGCCCACTGCTGTCCTATAATCATCTGTATCCTACAGCATCCAAAATACATGAGTGTAACTGCTGTTTTTCAGGTGGAGGACTTTGTAGACCCCAACGGAAAGATCTCTCTACAACGGGAAGAAATCCCTGCCAAAGGGTATGTGAAATATTTAATGACTGTCTTTTCCAATAAATTGTATTTGTGTAGCAAGACTGGGTGTTCAGTATTTTTTTTTTTTTTACGTGTGTGTGTAGAATAATTTATAAGCTGAAGATCTTTTGTATTAAAGTAGAATTGTCACATTTAAAGTAGGCCACATTATTATTGGTCAGACTAGATGGGCTGCACGGTATTGCTCTGCCGGTGACACATTCTATGTTAACCCTCTTTCATGACATGTTTTCTCAGTGGAGAGTCTGCGGTGCTGAGTTTTGTTAGCTGGCTTACGCTGAGTGGACCAGAACAGTCGAGTATGAGAGGACCATCTACCGAGAGCCAGGAGTCCAAGAGACTAGCTCTAGATTGCATAAAGGTAAGCGGGACACACATAGCTTCCCGTCACTAGACGTTAGAAATATCCATAATTAAAGGGGGCGCTATCTTCATGATATTTAAATAGCTGGGATTGCTACCTTTTCTTGAAAAACAAATACCAGCCATGTTATCGACTTAACAGGTCCATGAGGCAACCAAGGTAGCGTTCATTGAGCCATTAAACAGTTTTCCTGTCATGTGATTGCTGTGATTAGCCAATCAAAGTGTTCAAATACAAAGCCAGTGTTTTCAATCATTGACTTTGCCTCCAAGGCACTCACTGTACCAGAGTCCATTTTAAAATTACGTTAACCCTTCCCGTGCCTTCGCTGATCAGATTATTAAGGCGATAAGTGTTGTTCCTACTTTATGGCACTCATTTTATTGTTTGTATTTTGTTAATGTTGCCCTGTCGGGTACTTTTTTGCACTGTGGGATGTATCCTTATTATCCTTTTCAGAGGTGCCTGATGTTCTTTGTTCTCCTTTGATCAACAGAAGGTACCTAATTAAGGTCTCTTCTGATGATCCCCTCTGCCGGTCAGAGTGTAAACTGCATCTACTATCAAAATTTAGTGTCATTGTTTTGTTTATATTTTTTTTACAATAACGTCCCATATGTTTGTGTGGTTTGTTTTTTTTTGTTTGTGTTTTTTACAGTCCACTCTTTGTATCAGTATTTACACCTGAATTACATGTTTTGTTTTAAATCTTCTCTGTGCAGTTATGTGATCCAGAGAAACTAATCACGGAAAGCAAGTTCCTTCAGCTGGAGTCTCTGCAGGAGCTGATGAAGGTAAGATGATGACGGGCAGTGCCGAATCTTTTCATGCTGGTACCTTGTATGTTTACAGTGTGAATGTGGCTATTGTAGTCGAGCCCTCTCCACCGTTATGGCCAGGTATGGGATTTAAGGTTGCAGACAACAAAATAAATCATAATCGCATTAAATAAGGCAGAAAGTCCAAGGGAGTCATTTATAAAAACTCTCATTGTACAGTGCTTGAAAGTGTAAATTGCCGTTAGTTATGTATAGTGGTGATTTGCCCTTTTTTTAATTCATTCCTATACTAATCAGGCCCCTTTTACTGCCTGATTCATTATACATGTACTGTGCCGGCACAACCCGTAGGTATCTGAGATACCGGACATCTGTCAGTATCCTGCTTTATACATTGGTGCTTGGCGTCGAGCAGTCGAGTGGCCTATCTTCATCCACCACGTGTTCATGTACTATGATTCCTTTTGCAGGCCCTGATCTCGGTGACCCCCGATGAAGAGACCTATGATGAAGAAGATGCTGCCTTCTGCCTCGAAATGCTGCTAAGGATTGTGCTAGAAAACAGGTAACCCCCTAAAAACCTCAGACACCAGGGGGAGAGGGGTTTGGATAGAAAGGGTTAACACATGGATATTGTAGATGGTGCCAAGTTTAACCAGCGTTTAAAAAAAAAAAAAAAAAAGTTGTCCAGTTGTCGCCACTTGACGAATGGCTGAATTATAATATGGGGCATGAAGACATCCATACCATGGCCATAAAATAGGCCACAGATATCCATTATAGGCTGAACATGAAATAGCTCCAGTCATTTCTTCTCATTTAAAATGGAGCCTTTGGGCTCAGCTTTCTGATATGGAAGGACTCGGGGAGATGATTTGGGTGTGACTTTGCCTGTCGTTTCCATACAGAGACCGCGTGGGTTGTGTTTGGCAGGCTGTGCGCGATCACCTTTACCATTTGTGCGCCCACGCTGTGGAGTTCTGTTTCCTCGTCGAACGAGCAGTGGTCGGGCTTATGCGACTGGCGATACGCCTTTTGCGCCGAGAAGACATCAGCGCACAGGTAGGTCAATGTATATTAATTGGCTAGATAGGTTTATGTAAAATCGGACAGGATGTGTGATGGATCTGCCCACAGAAAATATGATAAGGAAGAAGTACTAATACAGCATTAGTGGCTAAATAAGAGCATAACTGCATTATGTGGGCCAGTACTACACAACATTCTGACAGTCCATACTGGGCAAAGTTCTAAAAATGGAGGCAGTCACCTACATGGGAACCAATGAAATGTTCCTGCTGACTCCTCAAATACATCTCCAGGAATGACACATCTATGGGGTGTATAAATAAAACCTCTCGATTGTAAGCTTGCGTTCCACCTCATGTGTCACTTTAAATGGGAAACTAGGGAATATTATATCAGGCCACAAGGTGATGTCATAAACAGGAGACACTACAGAAATGTTTAAAACATTCATTATTTGGACAAAACTTATTGGGGCATCTGATCATTACACCAAACGGGACATTTACTGATATTGCATACTAAATACATAAACATTAATATGTAGTCGGTCCCCCTAGAGCTTTTACTCTTCTGGGAAGATTTTGGGGTGTTTCTGTGGGAATTGTTGCCCATTCATCCAGTAGACCGTTTGTGAGGTCAGGCACTGATGTCGGAGGAGAAGGCCTGGTCACAATCTCCATTACAGTTTATCTCAAAGTTGTTCGATGGGGTTGAGGTCAGGGCTCTGTGCGGCCTGTCGAGTTCTTCCACACCAAACTCATCCAACCATGTCTTTGTGGCCCTTGCTTTGTGCACTGGGGGGGGACGAAGACAGTCATGCTGGAATATAAAGGGGCCTTCCGCAAACTGCTCCCACAAAGTTGGAAACCATAGCATTGTCCAAAATGTCTTGATATGCTGAAACATTAAAATTTATCAGTACTGAAAGTAACTGGCCTAGCTAAACCCCCTGAATAACTGCTCCATACCATTATCCCTCCTCCACCAAACTTTACAGCTGCAGTCAGGCAGGTAACGTTCCCCTGGGATCTGCCAAACCCAGACTCATCCATCAGACTGCCAAACGGTGAAGTGTGATTCGTCATGATGCTTTTGTTGAGCGCTCCTCACAGGCAAGCCCCAGCGCTGGTTGGTTCATTGTGTCTATTAATGAAGCAAAAGTTCAAGTGCCACTTTAAAACATCCTTTCAATTGAATGCAAGTCATTTAATATAGCGCTGTAAGTAACTAAACCAAAGTTCACGTTGTATTTTTATGTCTATCATCTCGTCAGGTTCTCCTTTCCCTGCGTATTCTCCTCATGATGAAGCCCAGCGTGTTGTCCCGAGTGAGTCGCCAGGTTGCTTTCGGTCTTCACGAGCTCCTGAAAACCAACGCTGCCAACATCCACTCCAGCAACGACTGGTACACCCTCTTCTGCCTGCTGGACTGCATCGGGGCAGGAGTGAAACCACCACCCGCTCTCCAAGTGACAAACAGAAGCGATAATGATACAGGTACGTCGACGACATTCAGTAATTCAATGCCTTGCTTAGAGATAAGCAGCTGTTCCATACAACACCCGAATTAAGTCAAGGCCAGTGCAGGAACACAAACCTGATACTTAAATCCATTAGTACGATTAAAAGAGAGCATCTGTTCTGTATGATTGCCCCATCAACCTTGCAAATGAGGCTTTTCATCATAATTGGTGATGGATACACTAAATATACACACATTGACCCTCAGCTCTCAATATATCCACAGGTCATTGGCTGTTTCTATTTGCGTGAAGAATAGTACGAGTAGCGCGGACGGATTACATTTACCACTCCTTCATAGATACACTAATCACTATAAATTAAAAGGGTTTTATGTATATATTCCCACAAGTATAGTTTGGTTTAGAAATTTTTTACTTGTTTGAAGCACAACAGTATCTTATTTTTACCGTCCGCCCCCCCCCCCCCCCCCCCCCCCCCCCATGTATGACTTAAGGGACAACCGACTTGTTAACTTGTAAAAAAAAATATTGAATAAAAATGAATATAGAACATAAACAGTCCTGTTCATTTGCATGGAGATAATGAACACAGATGGGGCTATTCACTAAAAGGGACAACCCAGGTAATTTGCCAAGCAGGGGAAACTAACCAGGTTTGTACTTGCACAACTCCCCTCACCTCACCTTTTCATGACTAGCCCACTAACATATAGTTTTCATACGCTTTGATTTAGAGTACAATCTTCAGTGTCACACACTAGAAACAGCACTGCCTGATTTTAAAGTGGGAGTAAAGTCTGAAAATGTTTAAAAACAAATTGGCCCACTCTTTTGAAGGATTTTTTTATATCGTGTTTCATTTTAAAAATCTCCCTGGTTGTGTACGGAAGATTCTATAAAATGCTTGTTGGTTAACGCCTGAATTAATGCTTGAATGTCTGTCTTTGAGTTTATATTGTATCTGCCGGCTCAATGCGTGCATTTCTCATATTATGTGTTACAACGGGTAACCTCCCATTCTGCCTGGTAGGTGCTCAGTCAGACAGCGAGATCACCTCCTACCATCCCAGCGATGTCAGTCTCGACCGCGGCTACACGTCTGATTCGGAGTTGTATGCGGAACACGCCAAACAATCAAAGATGCACCGCTCAGTAACTGACGTGGATATGGTGAACAGCGGCTGGCTGGTGGTAAGTTTGTAAACATCATGGTGGCCATATTGTTTTGATAAAATCTCCTTAACCCCTTAGTGACGAGACATTTTGACCTTGACCTTCCCTTGGTGACAAGGGCTGTTTTTACATTTCTGTGGTGTTTGTGTTTAGCTGTAATTTTTCTTCTCTCTCACATACTGTACCCACACAAATTATATGTTGTTTTTATCGTCATAAGAAGGTCTTTCATTAGATACCATCATGTTAATCATATCCTATAGTTTTACTACAAAAAAATCATAAAATATGATGAAAAAAATAAACTTTTTTTCTAACTTTGCCCTAAAATATAATTTACACAAATACAATCATTAAAAAAGTTTTTTTTTCCACTTCCGAAGCTCTGACCACAAGAGGGCACAGCCATATTGCTGGAGCATGCTGCTCTGGCAATATGGTGCCCACGATCGCTCCGTGGGGCCCCAGAGCCGGATTTTCGGTGCTGGCTTTTGCCTCAACATCGAGGCCAAGTTTTTATAGAGGCCAGTTTTTATAGAACAGCGCTGTCAGAGCGGTTGTCACGATCGTTTCACCGCTGGACGAGTCAGGCACGTCCATTGTCCGCAACGGAGTTCCCAGCTGAACTTGCCTGACACGTCCATTGTCGCGAAAGGGGTTAAAGAGGAACTAAACCTTTGTCAATAATGTTTGTCAATAAAAATAACTATGCTTTATCCATTGTGAAGACGCAGATTGTGGTAAATGAAGTCACAGAAAGGACAGGTTGGTCTTGGTAATCTCGTACGAGTGCTAATGGTTGTGCATACAATAGTTAAATGGCTTCTTTAGTACGCTGCTGGCCCCTGAGGGATTTTACAGGGCCTAGGCATCCAGTTGAAGCCCTCCAGCTGTTTCTGGGCTATAGCTACCATCATTCTGTGCCATTTCGAGAAAACCATAGGGGAATTATGGTATTATGTTATAGAGGACAAGATGGCTGTGGCTTGTGTTCATGTGTATACAGAAATGTAATGATGTGCCCTCAGAGAAGTCATCCTGTTTCTCTCCCTTCCAGGTTGGAAAGGAAGATGTGGATTCTTCTAAAGCCACCGTCAACAAACCAGTTGCAAACCCCCTAGTAAATCAATACAGCCTAACTATTGGTCTGGACTTTGGCCCGCACGACACCAAATCTCTCATGAAGAGCGTCGAGTCGCTCTCTTTCATCGTCCGCGACGCTGCGCACGTAACCCCAGAGAACTTTGAGCTGTGCGTGAAAACTATTCGCGTCTTTGTAGAGGCGAGTCTTAACGGAGGTGTGTGTAAGTAGATTTGATATTTCCTCTTCTCTAACAGCAAGATGGACACATTTCATTGCAAGGATGAGAACGTGTTTTTAATGCAGGGGAAGGCAGGCATGTTTGTGGCCCATGGTGCAAATTCACCAACCCCACCCATTAGCATCTTAGATACAATACAAAGACAGGCAAGACCGATAAGGAACAGTGACTGATCTCGGCCAGAGCCTCATCTGAGGCCTAGCCTATACACTGGAGATTTGACAAGCAAAAAGTGGTGCAGCCAAAAGATCAGTGGCCACCCTTCTCCTCTTGCCAGCCCTCCCCTGTTTTAACTCATGTATCTGTGGAGCATCTCACATGAACTCATGTTTTTAATTTCTAACCAATCACTATCTGAGCTTTGCCAAAAGTATGGATCATGATCTACTCAAATGAGATTGTTGGAACTTCACGCAAACACTCCTACTTGTAATGATTTGTGGATTTAAAGAGAGTCTGCGCAAGTCAGAAATAAAGTTTATTGTTATGTTATCTCGGCTCCTCTAGTTCCATCGCCTGCCAAAAATCAGGGGTTTGTGCAGCCATCTGTTCCAGTTTCACTTGTACTGGCATACTTATGTATTGGAATATATGTGTAATGTCACTAATGGAACTGGATTTAGAAGCAGGAGAACTGTACGTTGTTTTAAAGTAAAAACAAGAGAATTTGCCATATAGTAAAACAAAATGTTTTTTTTTTTTTTTTTTAAAAAGCCAGATGGAAATGCCCCTTTAAATTGAAAGGTATTGGGGTCAAAGGTCCACTGAGAGAGATGTTTCGCACTTATTTCACTCTAATGATTCACCGTGTCATGTTTATCAGTATGTGACACGGCCGCCGACAGCCGATGCTAAGTCCCGTGTCCGTCTGCTTGTTTCAAGGGTATAAATCTCAGGAGAAAAGGCCCAAGAGCCACAAGTACGACAGCAAAACCAGCCGCTTCAAGAAGAAAACCAAGGAGAAGGACAGTCTGGCGAGGCGACCTAGAGTGTCCAATCAGCGGCAGTACCGCCCTCACAGCGACGATGAGGAAGATGAGAGCGTACCAGCCAGCTACCACACAGTGTCATTACAGGTTAGTCATGATGTAAGTATAACACAGCCTTTCCTCCTCCTTCATGTCTTCCCTGTAGATTGTGTGCCGTAGACATGTCGCAAAGCAATGACAAATATCATTGATTATTCCTTGATTCTCATAATCAACATGTCTACTGATTTGCACAACGTTTTTTTATGTACACTGAAAGCAACACTAATAAATGTCTCTTCCTGTCCGCTCTCAATAAATAGAGCATTTCCCAAATTTCCTCATTCTACCTCCATTTTCGGTTCTGTAGAACATACGTGACAGTAGTCCTGGAGTTAGGGGTTTAGTCATGATAAAGAGAGAATTACAGGGAATCAAGACAGGAATTTCAAACGTACGGCCGTGTTGGAACAGTTCTCCCATTCAAACACTTCTCTTGGCAGTGAATTCCATATCTTTCGTGTCCTTGCCGTAAAGAATCCCTTCCTTTGTTGTCTATGAAATCTTTGCTCTTCCAGTCTCCGAGGAATTGGAACATTTCTGTTAACGAACAGGTCTTTATATTGGCCCTGCACGTATTTATGGAACGTTATTATATCCCCTCTAAGACGACGTTTTTTCTATAATAAATAAATGCAACTTTTTCCAGTCTCTCTTGATCAGTCAGACCTTCCGTTCCCCTTATTCATTATGTAGCCCTTCATGGTGTTTGGTCTCTCGCATAAGCCACTTTTATAAGGAAAGTGTTTATTTTTAGGGTTTAATCCCTCTTTAATAAATAACAGGGTAAGGAAGTAGTGGATCTCTCCATACGAAGGAGAAGCCGAGCCCCATGCATTAAAAGCTGATATACGCATGGAACATGCGTGCTGTTTTCCCCGCATGTGTACTGTACTTTCTGTGTTGCTGAGAGTCTACATAAAGTGTTCTGTGTGTCTGTCATGATGTCTCTGTACCTTTTATATCACGACGTTAGTTCACAAAGGGGGCTGCTCACCAAATCCTTACTTTTTAGCTCTAGTCATCCTTGTGATCTGTTGAGTAGCATCTAACATGAACGGGACTGGTTTTATTCAAATAAACACATCAGGCGCTACTCACGTGTAGTTGGCATATCCCTAAAGAAGCAGTCCCACTTACGGCGTAGAGAAGAAGAAACCGCTCTGACTTATCACATTTATTTTTTTCTCAACACTAGTTATTGCTGTTTCCATAGTAACAGTCCAGCCTATGGTTCCAAACCCCTCCTTCCCTGAATTTAGAAGCCCCGGCTTAATTCTTTTCAATGTTAGACTGCAGGAGAACTGTAAACAGCATTAAACAGGGGATGGGACTCTTCATCGCGGCTGCTTCCGCGCAGCCGCTTCACCGCCGACTCTACAGCACAAGACAGATCGTCGCTGGAGATTTCATCGCGGGACATTTCATCGCTAAAGGTAAGTATTTTACCGATTTTTGAGTTGGTTTAGAATAAGGGTTTAGGGGGTTAGAATTAGGTTTAGTGTTAGGGGTTAATTTTACTATTAGGGGTCAGGGGTTAGTATTAGGGTTAGTATTAGGGTTTAGGGGGTTAATTTTAGTATTAGGGGTCGGGGTTAGTATTAGGGTTTAGGGGTTAATTTTAGTATTAGGGGTCGGGGTTAGTATTAGGGTTAGTATTAGGGTTAGTATTAGAGTTAGTATTAGGGTTTAGGGGGTTAACTTTAGTATTAGGGGTCGGGGGTTAGTATTAGGGTTAGTATTGGGGTTTAGGGGGTTAACTTTAGTATTAGGGTTAGTATTGGGGTTTAGGGGGTTAACTTTAGTATTAGGGGTCGGGGGTTAGTATTAGGGGTCGGGGTTAGTATTAGGGTTTAGGGGGTTAATTTTAGTATTGGGGTTAATTTTAGTGTTAGTATTGGGGTTTAGTGTTTAGTGTTACTATTGGGGGGGAATCATTTATTAGGGGGGGTTATTTTAGTTTTACTTGTACATTTGTAAGAGCTGACAGTTCAGCGCTGAACTGTCAGCTCTTACATAGCTGCAGCCGCGGTGAAACGGCCGCGTTATCCTTCATTGCTGACAGTTCAGCGTTCTAGCTGCCGCGCTGAACTGTCAGCGATGAAATTGCGGCGAAGAAGTGTCCTAGACCCCATTAAACACGTGTACAACATACTGAAATTAAGCGAGGGGGAACTTCATGATCCAGTCAAATACGGTTGCCTACTGTTGATGATCATTTAGTTTCCTTCCTATAGAGTTAATAGCGATTTTCTTTTTGATAAATCACAACTAATATATTCAAGTTGGGTTTTAGCGAACAGATCCCAAGCATGGGGTTTTCTTGTCCGTTTTTGTTGGGGGTTCGGGTGCTGCTCTCACCAGGTTAGTTCCTATGGGATCTTGTGTTAAAAATCTGTGTTATTCCTGGGTACATTTGGGTTCCGGCACTGACCTTCTCTTCTTTGAGTTCCACTTGATTACATGTCCTTAATGTGCATGGGATTGTGCTCTTCTAATACAATAGTATCCTTCCCCTCTCGTTTGGTTATGGGTATCTTCTCCTGTTCTAACTTTGATTGGAGGAGGATTTGGCTGTGATAAGATATATATATATGCACTTAAGATCTAGACACAAGTGCAGGAACCTGTACTATAGTAGCTGAGCCTCAGTACTGTACAATTGCTAGGCTTCTTAACTGAACGGGGGCCTGAGACACAAACCTCGGTGACAATCACAGAAGCCTTTTAGTCGGTACCTGATGTTCACAATCCATCTCTCTGTGGCTCAGAATGGGACTGACGGGATATACCTTTACTTTCAGCTTCTCGATTTGATGCACACACTTCACACACGAGCAGCCACCATATACAGTTCTTGGGCAGAGGAACAGCACCATCTAGAGACTGCAGGGGAGAAGATCACAGCTGACTCTAGAACACTATGGTCCAACTGCTGGTGTCCATTATTGCAAGGTGAAAGAAAATGTTATAATGAAAGCCGATATGTGCATATGTGGGGGCAAGTGGGCTAAGCAAGTTAGCAGTAGAAAGAGGGAAGTGCTCATGCCACTGTACAGAGCACTGGTGAGACCTCACTTGGAGTATTGTACAGAGCACTGGTGAGACCTCACTTGGAGTATTGTGCAGAGCGCTGGTGAGACCTCACTTGGAGTATTGTACAGAGCATTGGTGAGACCTCACTTGGAGTATTGTACAGAGCACTGGTGAGACCTCACTTGGAGTATTGTACAGGGCGCTGGTGAGACCTCACTTGGAGTATTGTACAGGGCGCTGGTGAGACCTCACTTGGAGTATTGTACAGAGCGCTGGTGAGACCTCACTTGGAGTATTGTACAGAGCGCTGGTGAGACCTCACTTGGAGTATTGTACAGAACACTAGTGAGACCTCACTTGGAGTATTGTACAGAAATATTTAAATGAAGAAAAACGACCAGAACTAGAGGACATAGTCTTAAATTAGAGGGGCAACGATTTAAAAGTAATTTTAATTTAATTTTAATCAGGAGGTATTACTTTACTTAGAGGGTAGTGGATGCAAGAAATAGCCTTCCAGCGGAAGTGGTAGAGGTTTACAGTGAAACCAATGCAGATAAAGTGACAAGCGCTATATATAATGTGCAGACAAACAAATTATGCAGCAAACACTAGTGCATTTTCCTCCAATTAGCACAAAATAGTGAATATCGTGTAATAAAGTGTTGCGCAGGATATAATAAAATAAATACTTATCAGAGATATATAGGCGAAAATCCAGCCTTTTTTTAGATGTATATAAAAGAGAAGAAAAAAATTGAAGAAAAAAATATATACAATGAAACCGTTTAAGCATGCGTAGGATAGGCATTGGGCCTATCTCATGTCCGGAGTCAGGAGCGGTATTATGATATCACAGCTGATGCTCGTGTCTGGAGTCAGGAGAGATATTATGACATCACAGCTGATGCTCATGTCAGGAGCGCTATTATGACATCACAGCTGATTCTCATGTCAGGAGCGCTATTATGACATCACAGCTGATGCACATGTCCGGAGCAGTATTATGACATCACAGCTGATGCACATGTCCGGAGCGGTATTATGACATGTCATTTCCCCTCCTCTCTTTGCAGGTATTGCCTGGCTGTGCTGTGACGCTCGGCGACAGGTTAGAATGCAAGCTCTCACTTACCTGCAGAGGGCGCTCTTAGTCCACGATCTACAGACGCTGGATGCACTTGAATGGGAATCCTGCTTCAATAAGGTGAAACATTTTGTCCTTGGTACAACTCTCCATGGCCATCTCCTTGTGTTAATACACCTGTAAAGTGGCAAATCCATGTGCAGCTGACAGCCTGTTATAGCTAAATAGGAATTAGTTGTAGAATAATTTGTATTGTAAAATATCCATGTTAAGTCATAAATATATAGTAGGGGCGTCCAACATGCAGCTCAGGGGCCTTAAAGGGCCTCAACCTAAGTATACTGTGACTGTATAGAATACAAGCTGATGATACATGCCCTATACATTGTGTTTAATGCAAATGTCTAAATTAAGTGAAAGGTATGGGTTTTTAAACGATGTATAATGCTGCGATCGCTCAATTAGGTGCTGTTCCCACTGCTGACAAAACTTTTGGAAAATATAAGTCCAGCCGACGTGGGGGGCATGGAAGAGACCAGAATGCGAGCATCCACCCTGCTCTCCAAGGTAGGGGGCAAATGACAGGAGTGACTCTGTCACACACCTAAACATTGGATATATTGTGAATGTAGCCGATAAAAAAATGATCTGTGCGATGTGTTAACAAAATTGCAAACAAACGCATAAAATATGAGTCTTTTAAATGTGTCTGTGGTGCCACCTTGTGGCTTGATATGCAATTTACACATTTCCCATTGGAAACCAGTTAATTTGAATATCAAGCCACCGGTGGAGTCACCACAGACACATTCTCTCAATCTGTGCGTTTGCTGGAAATTTGACGGACCCTGGAGGCGTTTGGCGAGATTGTGGTCTGATCTGACAGAGAGGGGTCCTCATGGTGGGCAGACTAGAGGGGCCGGAATGGTTCTTATATGCCGACACGTTCAATGATCCCCCGAGCTGTGTCCACGTATACTAACAATATGCTTTCCTGTACCTGATCTGAAAGCTATGGATTATATGTGCACACAGGCCAGGCCAGTGGATATAGAGAATCGACATGGCCCGTCAGAAAATGGGAATGGGGGAGACACAGCTGGACTTAATGCCTTGTACCCCCTTTACTGTTAAAATGGGCTTCATTCATGAAAGAGGCAATTTCAAGATTGAATGATTTGAGTTCTGCTGACTCTGCTACTTTGGCCTTAAGCTTGCAGTTCCCTTGTCAGTTCCCTGCAATTCTTTATATCAAGACTAAAGCCCTGTATTATCTTTTTACAATCTATAAAGGGAGTTCATTTTAAACCTGTTACAATATATGGAGTCCGGTTCACCGAATTTCCCTCTTTTTTTTTTTTTTTTTTACATTTTCTTTTTTATCGTCCTCCCTACAGGGATCGGCAGACCAATAGAGGTAATCGCGAAAGGGTTAATAGACCAGCAAAGGGGGCGTGTCTGTCACCGACAGACCACACCCCTTCCGCTTCCTAGAAGCCAATCGCCTAGTGCTTGGTTTTGACCAACTTCTAAACGAATCATTATGGAAAAGTAGTTTAAAAACCTAAAGTCGTTAGGACGGCATAGTACGTCCTGTACTAAACAGCTCATCGCGGCTCTCCTCAAAGCGAGCACCGGCTACATTTTGCTAAATCGCGCTGTGCCCGAACTTCCGGGTTCGGGCATGCCTCCATGACGTCACACGTGACGTCCGGAGGTCTCGCGATTTTTTGGCAGGGACCCTGATCGGGTCTCTGCCAGAGTGTTCTGGCTAAAGGTGATCAGTGGCCAGGAACAGATCGTTACGTTTTGGTGCTTGCGACGTTTGGGACCGGCAAAACCGGTCCAATATTAACAAAAGCTTTCAGGTTTTGACTTTACTCCCTCTCTAATGCTGATATCTTTCTTACTGTCTGTTGATGATCCGTAACATGTCTCTTGTTTCTCTGTAGGTCTTCCTTCAGCATCTTTCTCCTTTGCTTTCCTTGGCAACGTTTGCTGCCCTGTGGCTGACGATACTTGATTTCATGGACAAGTACATGCACGCCGGCTCCAGCGATTTACTGGTAGGAATACACCTTGGAGCTCCGGGAGAACTAGGAACAGATCATGCACGTGTTATACTGACCTGACCTTGGACTTGGTGTTAGGAGCAGTGACTAGGGTTTTGCATTATTGTCAGGTGCCCTCAAAAAGGATCTGGATATTATTTTTTTTTTAGTAAGGACGTACAGGTTTATACATAATACAGTACACACATTTTTTTAATACTCCTTGATCCAAGGAGAAATCTGATTTTGGGGTCATGGAGGAGTTTTCCCCAAGTGGCAAAATTAGAAAAAGCTTTTTGTTTTTTTCCCATTTGGTTTTATCAAAAGCAGGAATGATAGGTAGATGGGTTGAGCTAGATGGACTTTGGTCATTTTTCAACCTAATGGCCGGATAGATAGATAGATAGATAGATAGATAGATAGGCAGGTTGGATAGCTAGATAGGCAGGTTGGATAGCTAGATAGGCAGGTTGGATAGCTAGATAGGCAGGTCGGATAGCTAGATAGGCAGGTCGGATAGCTAGATAGGCAGGGCGGATAGCTAGATAGGCAGGCCGGATAGCTAGATAGGCAGGCCGGATAGCTAGATAGGCAGGCCGGATAGCTAGATAGGCAGGCCGGATAGCTAGATAGGCAGGCCGGATAGCTAGATAGGCAGGCCGGATAGCTAGATAGGCAGGCCGGATAGCTAGATAGGCAGGCCGGATAGCTAGATAGGCAGGCCGGATAGCTAGAAAGATAGCTAGATAGATAGGCAGGCCGGATAGCTAGGCAGGAAGGCAGGCCGGATAGCTAGGCAGGAAGGCAGGCCGGATAGATAGGCAGGAAGGCAGGCCGGATAGATAGGCAGGAAGGCAGGCCGGATAGATAGGCAGGAAGGCAGGCCGGATAGATATAGGCAGGAAGGCAGGCCGGATAGATATAGGCAGGAAGGCAGGCCGGTTAGATATAGGCAGGAAGGCAGGCCGGATAGATATAGGCAGGAAAGCAGGCCGGATAGATATAGGCAGGAAGGCAGGCCGGATAGGCAGGAAGGCAGGCCGGATAGCTAGATAGGCAGGCCGGATAGCTAGAAAGATAGCTAGATAGATAGGCAGGCCGGATAGATATAGGCAGGAAGGCAGGCCGGATAGATATAGGCAGGAAGGCAGGCCGGATAGGCGGATAGGCAGGCTGGATAGGCGGATAGGCAGGCCGGATAGGCAGATAGGCAGGCCGGATAGGCAGATAGGCAGGCCGGATAGGCAGATAGGCAGGCCGGATAGGCAGATAGGCAGGCCGGATAGGCAGATAGGCAGGCCGGATAGGCAGATAGGCAGGCCGGATAGGCAGATAGGCAGGCCGGATAGGCAGATAGGCAGGCCGGATAGGCAGATAGGCAGGCCGGATAGGCAGATAGGCAGGCCGGATAGCTAGATAGGCAGGCCGGATAGCTAGATAGGCAGGCCGGATAGCTAGATAGGCAGGCCGGATAGCTAGAAAGATAGCTAGATAGATAGGCAGGCCGGATAGATATAGGCAGGAAGGCAGGCCGGATAGATATAGGCAGGCCGGATAGGCAGATAGGCAGGAAGGCAAGCCAGACACAGAGAGAGATAGATAGGCAGGCAGACAGAAAGATAGGCAGGCCGGCCGGCCGGCACTTTTCTGAGAAACACCATTCTTATGTTCTCTACTTGCTGTAGATATTTAGTTAATCCGCACCATCAGTTTGACAGCATGCTGAGTGAATGTGTCACCCAATACACCTGTGACTCATTTGTTTCAGTGTGTGCATAATGGGGCCATACAATAAGGTTTTTCTTTTGTGTTTCTGGCTAGTATTCAATAGGATACAATAGTATGAACAAGAAATGTGACTACAATAAACCAGAGTGTCTATTCACATGCTCGCACGCTCGCATACATGCACACACACTCGCATACATGCTCGCATGCTCGCATACATGCACACACACTCGCATACATGCTTGCACGCTCACATACATGCACACACGCTCACATACATGCACACACGCTCACATACATGCACACACACTCATACATGCTTGCACGCTCACATGCACACACGCTCACATCATGCTTATTCTCATATTGTATGTTTGTTTGCAGACGGAGGCAATTCCCGAATCCTTGAAAAACATGCTGCTAGTAATGGACACGGCTGGAATATTCCACAGTGCAGACTCCCGGACCGGATACTCGGACTTGTGGGAGATCACATGGGAGAGGATAGACTGCTTCCTGCCACGTCTGAGAGAAGAACTTTTTAAACAAACAGTCATTCAAGGTAGTTGCTGTCTTGCCAGTGTCCGACCACAGTGCCTTCACAAGGCTAATGCTAAATCACGCCCCTGCCTTAACACAGGTGGGGTAATTAATAGGAATATATTCTATATAAAGGTATTGCTATATAAAATGTATTCTGCTTATATGATTACAAAAATTCTGCCCCATTTCTGTTGTTTTATTGAAAGATTGTATGAAGTGTGGGCATTATAAATGAAAATAGAAATAAAGTACCTTATTGAGCCTTCATTAATCCACATAGCTCGGTCAGGAGACTGACATATTGTTTGGAATCTTCTTACATCTCACCCAAGAGTCTAAGTAACATGTCCGCTCCCTGATGGTTATACATATTTACAAAGTGCTCAGTAAGATACATTATTTGTATGTTCATTAAATCATTTCTATTTACTTGATGCCGTCTTTTAATTAAACATAACAGTTGTCCTTTAATACTAGATTTTTATGCCATTTTGTGAATCAGATTTACCGACGATGGATTGTGCTTTTTTTCTTCACGCCATGTCCCAGAAGCTGTCATAATACAATAAATGTATTACTTGTGTTTATGTAAACATCCTAACCAACATTACCCGCTGTCTACATTCAGAGCCTCATGGAGCTGTCTCAGAGCACAATCCTCCGAAGGACTTCCAAACAGCTTCTCCGACCCCTAATGAGTCAAGGATGGCTCCCCCACCGGCCCACTCAGAAAGACACACTGAACAAGGACCCTCCGGTAAGATTCCTCGAGGATGGTGAAAGCTGCATCCGTCGTGTGAGATTAAGAGTAGAGTGATAGTAACATTGAGGCCTAACTAGACATGGGAACGCCCACTGACAGCGGATTGGTCCAGAACCATGAACCAATCACGCACGAGAGTGGGATATTTAAACGGCCAATGAAACCCACCCTCTTCCTAAAGCAATGGACAAAGTCACACGCGCCTTTTGCAGGAGCTGTGGCGAAACGCGTCTCTGGCAACTTATACAGTCTGAACTCTCTGAATCACCACCAGCGTAACTAAACGGCTATTGAGTGGGCCACCAATATATTTGACCAGATTCCCGGTGTAGCTGAAGCACTAAATGGCACTCTGTGACCAAATAATAAAATAGTGTAACGATGCAAAACGCTGGGTCGTAGGGAAGTTCAAGTAAAACATATAGTCTTATCTGTTCCAGAAAACCTGCAAGTGTGGTGAGACTGAATTCAAACTAGCACACTTCGCCAGCAATCAAAAGGTGGCCGCCCTCCACAACCCCATACCACAGATTACACCATGTGGGATAGGGATATTTTTAAATGAGGAATATAACCAATTCTCCCTTTTTTTTTTCTTTTTTTTTAACCACAAGGTGGCGGCATTATAGTCTCTTTAAGTTCATTTTGGAAAAAAATATAATAAAAGTTACACATAAAGCTCATTCACAGTGCTGGGCCACACTGGACCACCAGTTACACTCCTCCCCTGCAAGGAAGCTAGTAGTCAATAGAAACGGGGGCTAAATATTCAATTATTGTCAATCTGTGTCACATAATGACACAAAAAAACAAACAAACAGTGGTAACATTTCTATGATGTGCCTGAGGTTGAGGTTATGACGTTGTATTAATGGGTTATGATATGTATTATTGTTTTACGGTTTGTCTTCTATCTTTCTTCAGACACGGAGCCTCAGAGTTCATCCATTCCTACAATCACGATACCTACGGCACAAGTGCCCGTGTCTAATCCTTCATGCGCTCCTATTCGAATAAGTCCCGTCTCAGAGGTACCTTGTAATATAACTCAATCCCCTCTCATTCTTCACCCTCTGACGTCCCCACTGCAGGTGGGCGTTCCCCCGATGTCTCTACCAATCATCCTCAACCCCGCCCTTATAGAGGCTACCTCTCCAGTGCCACTCCTCTCCACGCCTCGGCCTGCTGAATCATCGATCGTCTCCGAGGTCAACTAATTCTAATGAATCTACCCTTGATTTCCTTTTTTTTTTTTTTTTTTTCCTCCCCGTCTCTCATGAACTTGCAATAGCGCTGGTCAGAAAAAAAAAAAGACTAGCGGACATTTTAATTTAAGAAGAATATTTTTACATAGGATACAAACAGCCAATGGGAAAAGCATCTGCAAGCAATGGTTTGGGAATAAGCACGCCTCTTACCGTTCCTCGGTTTGTACCCGGAAATCGCTGTCTAGCTTTGTGTGACATCAGCCAAACAACCGATACCAAATTGTAGATTTTAATAAACCTTGTAAAACCTATTAAAAAAAACTTGTATTACAACAAAGTGTCTGATCCTACGGGAAGCCTTGGTTTCCTTAATTTCACATCCTTATCTCCTTTGAATATGTGTGATTACTTTAAACATGACATTCCATCTTGTATGAAATGTATCCAGTTATTACCCTTACGATGTCCATGTACACTCACCTTGTCTCTCGAGTCCTGCGCCTGTTTCCTCCCGTGTCCATGTATAGATCAAGTATAGCATGTCTTGTAGAATCGACAAAAAAAACTCTAACCCAGTGCTTCTTGAACCGATCCTCAAGGATCCCCAACGGTCCCGGATTTAGAGATTACCCAGTTTTGTTTTGATAAGAATGTGTATAACACATGGTATGGTTTCCTAACACTTAGGGAACCACACCAGCTGTTACACACATTATTATTTAAACACAACTGAGTAATCTATAAATCCTTGACCGTTGA
Source organism: Pelodytes ibericus (assembly GCA_036172795.1). NCBI lineage: Eukaryota > Metazoa > Chordata > Amphibia > Anura > Pelodytidae > Pelodytes > Pelodytes ibericus. Next base: position 6,045,096 of record CM069867.1, on the reverse strand, counting down.
GGACAGGTTTGAGAAGCACTAAACTCTTCACCACTGCATCAAAAAGGTGCTATTTTAACCAATTTCTAGACACGACACGTTGCATGTAATAGTGAAGGAGCCAGTCTACATTAAACTCCTATAATATGGATATTTAGACAAACCGTGCCTGTTAACGAACCTGCCACATGTCCACGTCAGATGGCTCAGCCAAAAAGACACAATAAAAACTTGGTTTTAAATATTGTTCCTCCATTTTATTTTTATATTTAAAAAAAAAAATACCCTCTAAATGTTTTACTTTTTGTTTTCATTTAATTCAATAAAATAGTTCATAATCGAGCCCTTTAACTCCGCATTAAGTTGGAACACATGCTTAAAGAGGAAGTAATGACAAAACCTTAAAACTATTAATAAAATGACCCTGTATTGCTGATTTTGTAACTTTTTAAATGTACCGTTTAGCAGAGATCACTGGTAACGTAGGAGATTTGCTCCTGGTTTCTTCAAAAGAGGCGGATTTCTAACTCTTTATATCGGCGATATCTTCTGAACTATACATGATAGAAAGAAAATGTAAAAAGTGCAAAATTAAGGAAAGCAGGGTCAGTGTATTAATACTCAAACATGTGGCATTACCCCTTTTTAGGAACATTGGGAGGATTGATAAAGGAGCAATCTCTGTGTGAGCCAATAAAGCTTACCCTATCTGAACCAGGCCTGACCGTGGGCCTGTGTGTGACCCATTTATTACAAAGAGGTGTGCTGAAAATCACCACTACTCCAGTGGTTGACAGTCACACTTTGTCTAAAAAGTGTCAAGATGGATAAAACAGGTGCAATCGCTGTTATAATCATAATTGCACTTCTTGTTTTACCATCCAGACATGTGTGCGTCCATTATAAATCCCCCCAATAAATAACGGGCTTCGTGAGTATGTAAAAGGGTTTAATCTATTAGAGCACTACAGCCCCCTGTGTCAATACAAATAACTTTCTTTTGCGTAGTTTAGCATACAGTCTAATACAGAAGTATTCAAATGCAGACCTTCTAAGACGAATGTCTCCGATACGCCACCAGCTGTGCTCGTCTAGCAAAGGTTTCTGGGAGTCTAGCAAAGGATTCTGGGATTGTCATTGCACAGCTGGTCCCATGTTTGATTACCTAGTGATTAGTGTACTGCAGACTGCCGCCCCTTAGTTATCGTGTCACTTGCAATAACTGGACAATGCTGTTGTGATCTGTTTTCTACACAGACATGCAATAATCCACTTCTCTCGTTTTGCTTCCCTGAAATTAGTATTTAAAAAGTTTGCCCATGTTTATTTCCGTTGCCCTCGTCTATTTTGCCCTCCTGTCTTTGTTTTGCGTAGTCTGTGGCTGGTGAGACTAAACTCTTAAGGCTCGAAAAATACTTGTAATTGTACTGCTAGAGGGAAAAAAAGCTTTCAACAAGTAAATACACAGATAATGTACATAAATAAATATGAGATTAAAATGTACTTTTTATTGTGTAATAAAGTCCATGGAAGTTCCGCTTTGTTTCGTTTCTTTGTTTCTCATTTAAAAAAAAAAGCTCATGTTGGCATTTAGTGAGGGTATGATGCAATCTGCCCGCTTGTTCCCATCTTGTGTTGGTTTTCCCGTAGTATACAGTGGACCGGCTGTAGTGTATAGCATACGCTATCATTTTTTTATTTATAAATCTTTTTTTATTTCGTACTCTGTATTTTTTATTGATATGTTATATATTTATAATCACAGTAGCAACACTTTGTAACCTTAAACACAATACAATTCTATTATCACCGGAATGTACAAATAAAACAGAATTATAATTATGTTAAAGTGAATCAATAGGCAAATTCCTTATTTCTCCCCCTCCCCGGCATACACTATAATTAATAACTTTTCTCTATATAGCTTTACTACTTTATACCTCGTTTCACACAATAATTATAGAATATTGTCTTTCTGTCTACCCTCTGATGTTCCCTTTGTCTACCCCATTTCCATTTTGGCAGCCCCCCCCCCCCCCCCCTCCATGTCTGTGTCCCTCTTTCCTCATGCCCCAAATGGCTCTCTCTATATCACCCATATCTATCTCTCTACCTTGTCTGATTTCTCCGCCATGGCTTTTTTGTTTGTAACCCATGGCTCTCCCCCCATGCCCACTCACGTCGGTCTCTATCCCTTTCATGTCTCTCTCCGCCTCATGTGTATGTCTTTTTCCTCCCTCCATATGTCTCTCTTACCCATTCCAATTAACCTCTTGGCTTTGAGAGCTGCCGTACGATCCCATAGTGATGACTCAGAGCTTCGAGACATAACACTGACTCATCACCATGTGGGGGAATCGCAAGGCAGCACTGACTGAGGTCTAATCCTTTCAAATACACAGCACTGAAGCTGCCCATGGGCTCCCAATGGTGGCCGGACGGTGAGGAGGCAGGACTGCACCTTTGCCCATCGGAGCCCCTTGGCACCCAGTGCAGACCTCAAAGCATGCCACCATATCTACTACTATCAACTTATCTCTGCCCAGGGGTGTGCTCTAATAGTAGAGAAAAGCCATATACGTTTAAATGTAAACAGTAATTGAATTTTTAGATCAAATCCGTATTGATACACACACAGTGTGCTTGCTGGGCACTGTTACAGTGTGCCTGCTGGGCACTGTTACACTGCTTTAGGGAGCAGACATAGAAGCGCTCAGTGCTTGTATAGCTCTATCAGACATCTTCATACGTACAACTTCCCTCTCTGTAAGGAATGTTATATGAAGCACTGAGGGGTCCATACAGATAAGGTGTATATTATTAAAATACATTCTTGGATATATACATTTTTTTTTTAAATATTTTTTTTTTTTTTTTCCCCCTTGTTTTTGGAAACATATTTGTTCTCTTTTTAAACATGCATACAAACATATATGAATATTGGATACTGCTGCTTTAAAGAATAGCACTGTATACAGATGTTCTGTTGGGCTCCATTTGTTAAAACATTGAGCTGCTGTACCTCGTAAGAATTACGAGGCTGGACAGATCTCAGCAAGGCAAGTCTCGCGAGAATAGACAAACCCCACGATCCGACAGAGTCACGATGACATCACCATGGGAGGAACCCGGAAAGTACACACGCGCGCGCGAAGCCCAAATAGCGGCAAAACGCGTAGCGTGCTTACCTATACTGCCATATTTTATTCATATCACGAACTTTTGGATTCCTTCTGGATTTACTTCTGCTGAACTGGCCCTTTGGACTTTGTTCTCCATTTGGATCTCTGCTGTCACAGAAAAACATCTGACATCTATAACCACATATGTAATATGCTATTGTTTGTTTTTTTTTTTTATTAAACTTCTATCTTTTACTGTCTAACATACCACCTCTTCATCTCGTCTTACTGCCTGAGAGCGTGATATTAAGAAGAGAGAAGATATCTTTACAAGAGATAGATGAGCCATTTTAATCTACACTGTTTGTGAGTGTAATTACCCACACTGCACCATCATTGTATATATTTACTGTATTACACTATGTTTGTTTGTCTTTTTCTGTCTCCTTATATATATAATGTGAGACATTGAAGACCTACATTATACTGCACTGAAATACCAGTTTTCTCGGCAAATATTATATTTCCCTTTATATAATTTTATATATTTTTCTGTTGGTGGATTCTACTCAGCGCACCAATCACACCTATTTTTTTGGGGATATATATAATTTGTTAACCCCTTTGTGACCAATGACAATCAGGGTTTGTACTAACCCTAAATATAAATAAATAAAATTAATTAAATAATAATAAAAAAATCTAAAAAAATACTAATAAATTATTTAAAGAAAAGAAGTTATTTAGTAGAGGACCAGTGACATGTTCGGGCTGGATTAAGGCATGGGCTTTAGGGGCTGCCGCCCGGGTTCTGGAACGGGCCATATTAATAGGATGTAGCAAGCAAGAGAGCACTCTCTCACGATTCACGGATCTGATGTCGTTTTGCTGGATAAGACATAGTCCTATCCAGAAGGAGTCCTGGTTAAGTTTCTGGGGCAAGTACTGTGAGTGCAAGCTAAGTGCTGGGGTAAATCCTGTGACTGCAAGCTAAGTGCTGGGGTAAATCCCGTGACTGCAAGCTAAGTGCTGGGGTAAATCCTCTGAGTGCAAGCTAAGTGCTGGGGTAAATCCCGTGACTGCAAGCTAAGTGCTGGGGTAAATCCTGTGACTGCAAGCTAAGTGCTGGGGTAAATCCTGTGACTGCAAGCTAAGTGCTGGGGTAAATCCCGTGACTGCAAGCTAAGTGCTGGGGTAAATCCTGTGACAGCAAGCTAAGTGCTGGGGTAAATCCTGTGACTGCAAGCTAAGTGCTGGGGTAAATCCTGTGACTGCAAGCTATGTGCTGGGGTAAATCCCGTGACTGCAAGCTAAGTGCTGGGGTAAATCCCGTGACTGCAAGCTAAGTGCTGGGGTAAATCCTGTGACTGCAAGCTAAGTGCTGGGGTAAATCCCGTGACTGCAAGCTAAGTGCTGTGGTAAATTCCGTGACTGCAAGCTAAGTGCTGGGGTAAATCCCGTGACTGCAAGCTAAGTGCTGGGGTAAATTCCGTGACTGCAAGCTAAGTGCTGGGGTAAATCCCGTGACTGCAAGCTAAGTGCTGGGGTAAATCCTGTGACTGCAAGCTAAGTGCTGGGGTAAATCCCGTGACTGCAAGCTAAGTGCTGGGGTAAATCCTGTGACTGCAAGCTAAGTGCTGGGATAAATCCTGTGAGTGCAATTTAAGTGTTGGAACATTTGTCAAGCGACTTATGCCCAGTTACCCACAGTACCTGACCAGCCCAGGGCCTAAAATATCTTTATCCGGCCAAGTCCGTCTGTCCTTTAGAAAACCACCTTTGTGCCCTACTATACTGAACACCAGTGCTCACTCTCTACCTTATCAGTCTGTATATCTGTCATGACTGTCTCTCTGTGTCTGTCTATCAATCTATGTACATTATCTGTCAGTATATCTGTCTATCAATCTCTGTACCTTATCTGTCAGTATATCTGTCTATCAATCTCTGTACCTTATCTGTCAGTATATCTGTCTATCAATCTCTGTACCTTATCTGTCAGTATATCTGTCTATCAATCTCTGTACCTTATCTGTCAGTATGTCTGTCTATCAATCTCTGTACCTTATCTGTCAGTATATCTGTCTATCAATCTCTGTATCTTATCTGTCAGTATATCTGTCTATCAATCTCTGTACCTTATCTGTCAGTATATCTGTCTATCAGTCTCTGTACCTTATCTGTCAGTATATCTGTCTATCAATCTCTGTATCTTATCTGTCAGTATATCTGTCTATCAATCTCTGTACCTTATCTGTCAGTATATCTGTCTATCAGTCTCTGTACCTTATCTGTCAGTATATCTGTCTATCAATCTCTGTATCTTATCTGTCATCATATCTGTCTATCAATCTCTGTATCTTATCTGTCAGTATATCTGTCTATCAGTCTCTGTACCTTATCTGTTAGTATATCTGTCTATCAATCTCTGTACCTTATCTGTCAGTATATCTGTCTATCAATCTCTGTACCTTATCTGTCAGTATATCTGTCTATCAATCTCTGTATCTTATCTGTCAGTATATCTGTCTATCAATCTCTGTACCTTATCTGTCAGTATATCTGTCTATCAATCTCTGTACTTTATCTGTCAGTATATCTGTCTAACAATCTCTGTACCTTATCTGTCAGTATATCTGTCTATCAATCTCTGTACCTTATCTGTCAGTATATCTGTCTATCAATCTCTGTACCTTATCTGTCAGTATATCTGTCTATCAATCTCTGTACTTTATCTGTCAGTATATCTGTCTAACAATCTCTGTACCTTATCTGTCAGTATATCTGTCTATCAATCTCTGTACCTTATCTGTCAGTATATCTGTCTATCAATCTCTGTACTTTATCTGTCAGTATATCTGTCTAACAATCTCTGTACCTTATCTGTCAGTATATCTGTCTATCAATCTCTGTACCTTATCTGTCAGTATATCTGTCTATCAATCTCTGTACTTTATCTGTCAGTATATCTGTCTAACAATCTCTGTACCTTATCTGTCAGTATATCTGTCTATCAGTCTCTGTACCTTATCTGTCAGTATATCTGTCTATCAGTCTCTGTACCTTATCTGTCAGTATATCTGTCTATCAATCTCTGTACCTTATCTGTCAGTATATCTGTCTATCAGTCTCTGTACCTTATCTGTCAGTATATCTGTCTATCAGTCTCTGTACCTTATCTGTCAGTATATCTGTCTATCAGTCTCTGTACCTTATCTGTCAGTATATCTGTCTATCAGTCTCTGTACCTTATCTGTCAGTATATCTGTCTATCAATCTCTGTACCTTATCTGTCAGTATATCTGTCTATCAATCTCTGTACCTTATCTGTCAGTATATCTGTCTATCAGTCTCTGTACCTTATCTGTCAGTATATCTGTCTATCAGTCTCTGCACCTTATCTGTCAGTATATCTGTCTATCAATCTCTGTATCTTATCTGTCTATCAGTCTCTGTACCTTATCTGTCAGTATATCTGTCTATCAGTCTCTGCACCTTATCTGTCAGTATATCTGTCTATCAATCTCTGTATCTTATCTGTCTATCAGTCTCTGTACCTTATCTGTCAGTATATCTGTCTATCAGTCTCTGCACCTTATCTGTCAGTATATCTGTCTATCAATCTCTGTACCTTATCTGTCAGTATATCTGTCTATCAGTCTCTGTACCTTATCTGTCAGTATATCTGTCTATCAGTCTCTGTACCTTATCTGTCAGTATATCTGTCTATCAGTCTCTGTACCTTATCTGTCAGTATATCTGTCTATCAGTCTCTGTACCTTATCTGTCAGTATATCTGTCTATCAATCTCTGTACCTTATCTGTCAGTATATCTGTCTATCAATCTCTGTACCTTATCTGTCAGTATATCTGTCTATCAGTCTCTGTACCTTATCTGTCAGTATATCTGTCTATCAGTCTCTGCACCTTATCTGTCAGTATATCTGTCTATCAATCTCTGTATCTTATCTGTCTATCAGTCTCTGTACCTTATCTGTCAGTATATCTGTCTATCAGTCTCTGCACCTTATCTGTCAGTATATCTGTCTATCAATCTCTGTATCTTATCTGTCTATCAGTCTCTGTATCTTATCTGTCAGTATATCTGTCTATCAATCTCTGTATCTTATCTGTCTATCAATCTCTGTACCTTATCTGTCAGTATATCTGTCTATCAATCTCTGTACCTTATCTGTCACTATATCTGTCTATCAGTCTCTGTACCTTGTCTGTCAGTATATCTGTCTATCAGTCTCTGTACCTTATCTGTCAGTATATCTGTCTCTCAGTCTCTGTACCTTATCTGTCAGTATATCTGTCTATCAATCTCTGTACCTTATCTGTCAGTATATCTGTCTATCAGTCTCTGTACCTTATCTGTCAGTATATCTGTCTATCAGTCTCTGTACCTTATCTGTCAGTATATCTGTCTATCAGTCTCTGTACCTTATCTGTTAGTATATCTGTCTATCAATCTCTGTACCTTATCTGTCAGTATATCTGTCTATCAATCTCTGTACCTTATCTGTCAGTATATCTGTCTATCAATCTCTGTACCTTATCTGTCAGTATATCTGTCTATCAGTCTCTGTACCTTATCTGTCAGTATATCTGTCTATCAGTCTCTGTACCTTATCTGTCAGTATATCTGTCTATCAATCTATGTACCTTATCTGTCAGTATATCTGTCTATCAGTCTCTGTACCTTATCTGTCAGTATATCTGTCTATCAGTCTCTGCACCTTATCTGTCAGTATATCTGTCTATCAATCTCTGTACCTTATCTGTCAGTATATCTGTATATCAATCTCTGTACCTTATCTGTCATCATATCTGTCTATCAATCTCTGTATCTTATCTGTCAGTATATCTGTCTATCAGTCTCTGTACCTTATCTGTTAGTATATCTGTCTATCAATCTCTGTACCTTATCTGTCATCATATCTGTCTATCAATCTCTGTACCTTATCTGTCAGTATATCTGTCTATCCGTCTCTGTACCTTATCTGTCAGTATATCTGTCTATCAGTCTCTGTACCTTATCTGTCAGTATATCTGTCTATCAATCTCTACCTTATCTGTCAGTATATCTGTCTATCAGTCTATGTACCTTATCTGTCAGTATATCTGTCTATCAATCTCTGTACCTTATCTGTCAGTATATCTGTCTATCAATCTCTGTACCTTATCTGTCAGTATATCTGTCTATCAATCTCTGTACCTTATCTGTCAGTATATCTGTCTATCAATCTCTGTACCTTATCTGTCAGTATATCTGTCTATCAGTCTCTGTATCTTATCTGTCAGTATATCTGTCTATCAATCTCTGTACCTTATCTGTCAGTATATCTGTCTATCAGTCTCTGTACCTTATCTGTCAGTATATCTGTCTATCAGTCTCTGTACCTTATCTGTCAGTATATCTGTCTATCAATCTCTGTATCTTATATGTCAGTATATCTGTCTATCAATCTATGCACCTTATCTGTCAGTATATCTGTCTATCAGTCTCTGTACCTTATCTGTCAGTATATCTGTCTATCAGTCTCTGTACCTTATCTGTCAGTATATCTGTCTATCAGTCTCTGTACCTTATCTGTCAGTATATCTGTCTGTCTATCAACCTTTCTATCATCATCAATAATGGTTACTATGCCTGCTGTGGAGCATGTTCAATCCTCTCAGTTTTACGTTTGATTTTCAATGTTTTTGTTTGGTCTTTTCATGGCTCCAAAGCTGGTAAAATGAGAATGATCACTCGTTTGTTAAGTTAGTATTAACAATCATTATGCTCTAAAAATGACCAATCACCATCCATGTCTGATATTACACACTCAACTCTTTACATCCTTGGACGGAGAGCAACTGGACCTACCGGGAATCAAACTTGCAGCTTGAACAGACTCTTCAAACCAATGTCTGAACGAACTGAGGCATCAAACCTCACAAGTGACTGTTATGTGACCCTGTGTTAATAAAAGCCCATTTTATGGCCATCCTCACAGAGTGCAATGTGATGGCTCAGCTGGTTCATACTCTTACTGTAGAGCATGGTCAATCCTCAGGGTTCAATGCTTGGTTGGCTTCTCCCATCCTTTCATGATGCCAAGGCTGGTAAAATGAGAATCTTTATTAATTGAATAAAAATATTTATTATACTCTGAAAAGAACCAGTGACCACGCTACTCCTTACATTACCCACTCTCCTCGTTATCCACCCTGAAGGAGCAGAGTTGGACCACATGGGAATAAAAACTGCAACCCTGAGGTATGAATATGCCCTATAGCCAATATACCATCCAACTGAGCCATCGGACCTCATGGGAGACTGATTAATGTGAAGTGGTCTTTTGTCTACTATTGGATGTGCATTAGCTGCTATGTGATCTTTCAGTAATAAAATACCATTTTATGTAAGCCACCAGAGAGTGAGAGGTGATGGCTAAATTGTTTAATACGTTTGCTTTAGAGCATCTTTAACCCTCTACTTTGCAGGTTCAGTTCTTGCTTGGTATATATCATCCTTTCATGACATCCAGCGGGTGTAATGAGAATATTTATTGAGCAAATAATAACTTCTATTATCCTCTAAAATGATTCATTCACCAGCCTTGCCTTACATTCCCCACTCTCCTACACTTGGAAGGAGCAGAGTTGGACCACCTGGGGATAAACTGCATCCCTGAGGTGTGAACATGCTCTATAGCCAATATACCAACCAACTGAGCCATCCCACCTCACACATGACAGCAAGGTGTCAATGGTCCTATGTCTAATATTATATGTGCATTAGCTGCTATGTGACACTGTGTTACTAAAAGACCATTTTATGGCCAACCTCACAGTGTGCAATGTGATGGCTCAGTTGGTTAATACTCTTGCTGTAGTGCATGTTCTGTCCTCAGGGATTCTGGTTCATTTCTTGGTTGGTTGATCTCATCCTTTCATGATGCCAAGACTGGAAAAATGAGTGAAATATATCTTTATGCTCTAAAATGATTAACTCTAAAGCAATGTCTGAAATTACCCACGCTACTCTATATACAAGGTTTGATCCAGCCTCTCTTTCACATATTACCAAGAAATAAAAGACAGTTTTATACCATTCGCAGAGCACAAGGTGCGATGGCTCAGTTGGTTGGTACTCTGGCTTTAGAGCATGTTTAAGCTCCTGAATTACCAGTTTGATTCCCAGTGTCTCCTTTCCTTCCAGCATTCTGGGAACCAAACCTGCAAGCCAGAGGCTTGAACATGCTCTAAAGCCAGAGTACCAACCAACTGAGCCATCACACCCTGTGCTCTATGAATGGTATAAAACTGTCTTTTATTTCTCGGTAATATGTGAAAGAGAGGCTGGGTCAATCCTTGTATAAGAACCCATTTTATACCATTACCCAGTGCGCGGTGTGATGGCTCGGTTTGATTATCTGCTGCCTTTATCAACTGTTCAAACGTGAGAGTTGTAGGATCGATTCCTGGTTGTTCCCCCTCATCCTTTCAGTGCTGGTATAATACCTGTAATGTTAATTATATTCCTAAAACATCCATTCACCTGCTGTGTCAGGTCATACCCACTCTCCACTGGAAGGATAGGAGTTGGACCTTCTGGGAATAAGCCTGCGACTCGGTGAGCATGTGAACAGTTGTTGGCGCAATATGAAGACTGATCCTCCCACTGAGCTTTCAATCAGTGCATTAGATGCACTATAATATACAGAGACTGGGTAATATCAGAGATAGGAGATGAATGGATGTTTTATTCAAATTCATAAAAAAATTATTAATAGAATTAATAAACATATACTCTTTTTACTAGTCTTGAAGACATGTAAGGATTAGGAGAACCAACTGAGAACTGAACCTGCAAGCCAGAGGAGTGACCATGCTCTACACCCAATGTCCTAACCACCTGAGCCATCACACCTCACACATGGTTGGATGGTATGAAATGGTCTTTTGTCTACTGTTATATATGCATTAGCTGCTATGTGACTCTGTATTAATAAAAGACCATTTTATACCTTTGATTCCAGTGTGCAATGTGATGGCTCAGCTGGATAATCCACTTGCTGTAGAGCATGTCCCAGCCTCAGGGTTGCAAGTTCAATTCTTGGTTCGTTTCTCCCATCCTTTCATGATGCCAAGACTGGAATAAGTTATTTATTGAATAACATTCATTATGCTCTAAAAGGATTCATTCACCTGCAATTACCCACTCTCCGCTTTAGACACTTGGAAGGAGACGAATCCTGGGAATCAAACCTGTGACCCAGAGGTATGAACATCCTCCACAGCCAATGTAACAACCAACTGAACCATCACACCTCATGGTTCTCATTAGGTTTCAAATGTTATTTTGTCTACTATTGTATGTGATTTAGCTGCTATGTGGCCCTTCATTAATAAAAGACCATTTTATAGCACTCCACATAACGTGCAGTGTGATGGCTCAGTTGGTTGAGCTGTTAGGTGTAGAGCATGGTCACTCCTCTGGCTTGCAGGTTCAGTTCTCGGTTGGTTCTCCTAATCCTTACATGTCTTCAAGATTGGTAAAAGGACTATATATTTATTAATTCTATTAATATTTCTTTATACATTTGAATAAAACATCCATTCATCTCCTATCTCTGATATTACCCAGTCTCTGTATATTATAGTGCATCTAATGCACTGATTGAAAGCTCAGTGGGAGGATCAGTCTTCATATTGCGCCAACAACTGTTCACATGCTCACCGAGTCGCAGGCTTATTCCCAGAAGGTCCAACTCCTATCCTTCCAGTGGAGAGTGGGTATGACCTGACACAGCAGGTGAATGGATGTTTTAGGAATATAATTAACATTACAGGTATTATACCAGCACTGAAAGGATGAGGGGGAACAACCAGGAATCGATCCTACAACTCTCACGTTTGAACAGTTGATAAAGGCAGCAGATAATCAAACCGAGCCATCACACCGCGCACTGGGTAATGGTATAAAATGGGTTTTTATACAAGGATTGACCCAGCCTCTCTTTCACATATTACCAAGAAATAAAAGACAGTTTTATATCAGTCACAGATCACAAGGTGCGATGGCTCAGTTGGTTGGTACACTGGCTGTAGATCATGTTCAAGCCTCTGGCTTGCAGGTTTGGTTCCCAGTATGCTGGAAGGAAAGGAGGCACTGGGAATCAAACTGGTAATTCAGGGGCTTAAACATGCTCTAAAGCCAGTGTACCAACCAACTGAGCCATCGCACCTTGTGCTCTGTGAATGGTATAAAACTGTCTTTTATTTCTTGGTAATATGTAACAGAGAGGCTGGGTCAATCCTTGTATAAAACCCCATGTTATACCATTACCCAGTGCGCGGTGTGATGGCTCGGTTTGATTATCTGCTGCCTTTATCAACTGTTCAAACGTGAGAGTTGCTGGATCGATTCCTGGTTGTTCCCCCTCATCCTTTCAGTGCTGGTATAATACCTGTAATGTTAATTATATTCTTAAAACATCCATTCACCTGCTGTGTCAGGTCATACCCACTCTCCACTGGAAGGATAGGAGTTGGACCTTCTGGGAATAAGCCTGCGACTCGGTGAGCATGTGAACAGTTGTTGGCGCAATATGAAGACTGATCCTCCCACTGAGCTTACAATCAGTGCATTAGATGCACTATAATATACAGAGACTGGGTAATATCAGAGATAGGAGATGAATGGATGTTTTATTCAAATGTATAAAGAAATATTAATAGAATTAATAAAGATATACTCTTTTTACTAGTCTTGGAGACATGTAAGGATTAGGAGAACCAACCGAGAACTGAACCTGCAAACCAGAGGAGTGACCATGCTCTACACCCAACATCTCAACCAACTGAGCCATCACACTGCACATGTTTCAGACTCCTATAAAATGGTCTTTTATTAATGAATGGCCACATAGCAGCTAACTCACATACAATAGTAGACAAAATAACATTTGAAACCTACTTGAACTCCATGTGGTGTGATGGCTCAGTTGGTTGGTGTGTTGGCTGTGGAGCATGTTCATACCTCTGGGTTGCAGGTTTGATTCCCAGTATTTCTGTCCTCCCAAGTGTATAAAGATGAGAGTGGGTAATATCAGATATAACAGCTGATTAAATCATGTTATTATTCAAATAATAAACATCATTTTCCAACTTTCACATAATGGAAGAAACTATCTAGAATTGAACCTGCAACCATGAGGCTTGAACATGCTCTACAGAAAGTGTATTAACCAACTGAGCCATCACATGCACAGCGTGAGGACTGCTATAAAATGGTCTTTTATTATTAGAGGGTCACATAGCAGCTAATGCACATATAACAGTAGACAAAAGACCATTTCTACCATCCTGTTATGTGTGAGGTGTGATGGCTCAGTTGGTTGAGATGTTGGGTGTAGAGCATGTTTACTCCTTAGGGTTGCAGGTTCAGTTCTCAGTTAGTTCTCCTAATCCTTACATGTCTTCAAGACTAGTAAAAAGAGTATATCTTTATTAATTCTATTAATAATTTTTTTATGAATTTTAATAAAACATCCATTCATCTCCTATCTCTGATATTACCCAGTCTCTGTATATTATAGTGCATCTAATGCACTGATTGTAAGCTCAGTGGGAGGATCAGTCTTCATATTGCGCCAACAACTGTTCACATGCTCACCGAGTCGCAGGCTTATTCCCAGAAGGTCCAACTCCTATCCTTCCAGTGGAGAGTGGGTATGACCTGACACAGCAGGTGAATGGATGTTTTAAGAATATAATTAACATTACAGGTATTATACCAGCACCGAAAGGATGAGGGGGAACAACCAGGAATCGATCCAGCAACTCTCACGTTTGAACAGTTGATAAAGGCAGCAGATAATCAAACCGAGCCATCACACCGCGCACTGGGTGATGGTATAAAATGGGTTTTTATACAAGGATTGACCCAGCCTCTCTTTAATAAATAACCAAGTGTTAAAATACAATTTTCCACCATTCACAGAGCACAATGTGTGATGATAAACATTCTAATTTTACCAGGCTGGACATAATGAAAGAATGGGAGAAACCAACCAAGAATTGAACCTGCAACTCTTACAGTTATAAATGATCTACAGCAAGTGTTTTAACCAACTGGACCACCAACTCTCACATAGTACTGATGTGTCTTTAGCACATAATAAATGTTATTATCCACTAAATAAAGATACATATTATCAGCAGACACCATATAAGACTGAAGGCAACCAAACAAGCATTGAACCTGCAACTCTGAGGCTTCAAATATGCACAACACCTTATGCCTTATCCAACTGAGCCATCAAGCCATCCATGAGTAGGAATAGTTTTTAGTGTATAAATCATTTTCCCACACCGGTACTGACAGGTAATCATTGGCTCTGTTTTGCTTCCGGGGTCAGACAGGATCGGGTGCTCTCAGAGCATTATGGCTGTCCATAAAGACATGGGGCTGATATAAAGATGGGATGTTATGGGGTTGGTATAATGATAGGATGCTATGGGGCTGGTATAATGATGCAATGCTATGGGGCTGGTATAATGATGGGATGTTATGGGGCTGGTATAATGATGGGATGTTATGGGGCTGGTATAATTATGGGATGTTATGGGGCTGGTATAATGATGGGATTGTATGGGGTTGGTATAATGATGGGATGTTATGGAGCTGATATAATGATGGGATGTTATGGGGCTGGTATAATGATGGGATGTTTTGGGGCTGGTATGATGATGGGATGTTATGGGGCTGGTATAATGATGGGATGTTATGGGGTTGGTATAATAATGAGATGTTATGGGGTTGGTATAATGATGGCATGTCATGGGGCTGGTATAATGATGGGATATTATGGGGCTGGTTATAATGATGGGATGTTATGGGGCTGGTATAATGATGGGATGTTATGGGGCTGGTATAATGATGTGATGTTATGGGGCTGGTATAATGATGGGATGTTATGGGGCTGGTATAATGATCTGATGTTATGGGGCTGGTATAATGATCTGATGTTATGGGGCTGGTATAATGATGTGATGCTATGGGGCTGGTATAATGATGGGATGTTATGGGCTGGTACAATGATGGGATGTTATGGGGCTGGTATAATGATGTGATGCTATGGGGCTGGTATAATGATGCAATGCTATGGGGCTGGTATAATGATGGGTTGTTATGGGGCTGGTATAATGATGTGATGTTATGGGGCTGGTATAATGATGGGATGTTATGGGGCTGGTATAATGATGTTATGTTATGGGGCTGGTATAATGATGCTATGCTATTGGGCTGGTATAATGATGTCATGCTATGGGGCTGGTATAATGATGTCATGCTATGAGGTTGGTATAATGATGTCATGCTATGGGGCTAGTACAATGATGTCATGCTATGGGGCTGGTATAAAGATGTCATGCTATGGGACGGGTATAATGATGTTATGCTATGTGGCTGGTATAATGATGTCATGCTATGGGGCTGGTATAATGATGTCATGCTATGCGGCTGGTATAATGATGTCATGATATGGGGCTGATATACAATTATTTCCAGGGCTGGTTTTTATCCCCAGTCCGACCCTGCCGGTACTTACTAGGCCTGGCTCTGCTTAGCTTCCGAGGTTACACAGGATCGGGTGTAGGCTGTAGGCAAAGAGTGCACTGCCGGGACAACTCTTAACTCGTCTGGCCCCCAGAAACACCCAAAAGGGCTGGAACAGTAACGCAAACAAAAACATGGACAGCCTACAGCACCCAGGGGAACTGCAACTGTACTGACCAGGCCTGTCTCTGCTTAGCTTCCATGGTCAGGACAGGATTTGGCACTCTCAGAGAAGTATGGCTGTAGGCAAAGACTCATCCAGGCCCCTGAAAACACCCAAGAGGGCCGGAATAGTCAGGTTTAAAAAAAAAAATTGAACTGACTACAGCACCCGGAGTTCCCAATCAGTCTGCCACATCTGTATTGACCAGACCTGGTTCTGCTAAGTTTCCGCGTTCTGACAGGATAAGGCGCTCTCAGAGCAGTGCCAGGACCAATCTTGACTTGTCTGGCCCCCGAAAACACCCAAGGGAGCGGGAACAGTCAAGCAAAAAACAAAACAAAACATGGACTGCCTACAGCACCCAGGGTTCCCAATCAGTCTCCCTATAAGTTTCCCACACAAGTACTAACCAGCAGTGGTGTATCTTGATTTTGTGCTGCCCTAGGCAGACAAAATCCGGGCACCCCCCTACCCAAGCTGCACACCCACGTTACACACCTAAGACATGCCCCATCATTCAGACTCACATCAAGCTCATACTCCCATCACACACACACTCCCATCACACTCAGTCACACACTCCTACTCCCATCACACTCAGTCACACACTCCTACTCCCATCACACACACTCTGACTCCCATCACACTCAGTCACACACACTGTCTCCCATCACACACACTCCGACTCCCATCACACACACTCCGACTCCCATCACACTCAGTCACACACACTGTCTCCCATCACACACACTCTGACTCCCATCACACTCAGTCACACACACTGTATCCCATCACACACACTCTGACTCCCATCACACTCAGTCACACACACACACACACACACACATACACACACATACACACACACACAGTCTCCCATCAGCACTTACCTTTCATTGGAGGCTAGTGGCAGGCAGCATGGTCCCTCCATGCTGCCTATTCGGCTTCCCGGCGATTGTGCCGACAGGTCACGTGACCGGGCGCGCGTATGACGTCAGCGCACCCGTCACGTGACTGTCAGCACTTCCGTGTCGGCACACTGCACGGGGAGCCGAACAGGCAGCACGGAGGTTTCTCTGTGCTGCCTGTTCGGCTCCCCGTGCAGCATGGCAGGCAGAGCGATGGTGAGGGGGGATCTTCTGATCCCTTCTCACCTCTGTCTCTGCCTGCCCGCGCGGTCTATTTTTTTTTAAAGGGCCACCCCCAAAATGTGCCACACTAGGCATCCGCCTAGGATGCCTCGCGGTAAATACAGCACTGCTAACCAGGCCTGGCACTGCTTAGCTTCTGAGGTTGCACTGGATCGGGCGCTCTCAGTGCAGTATGGCTGTTGGCAAAGAGTGCACTGCCAGGACCTCCCTTGATTCATCCGGCCCCCAGAAACACCCAAGGGGCCCAGAACCGTCAAGCAAAAATAATCATGGACAGCCTACAGCACCTTGGTGTTCCATATCATTCTCCCGCACCAGTACTGACCAGGCCTGGTTCCGCATAGCTTCCAAGGTCATATGGGATCGGGCGCACTTCTGCATTTGCCAGGGCCACTCTTACCTTACAGAAACAGGTTAGGGAGTTCGGAAAAAAAAAAGAACGTCAATAGCATCTGGGGTTCCCAATAAATCTCCGGAACCAGGAGAGAGTGGTTACTAAAAAATTTGGAATCCCACTGCTGACAGAAAGATTATACATTCTGCACTGCCCTTTCTCACTGCTATCAGAGGGTGAAAATATTAAAGTGAGTATTCACTATTCAAAGATACATGCATCAGATCTGTGGCTTAATATATATATATGCAATTAACTCCACACAATACAAATCACAACAAAAAAGTGACAGTGCGCTAAAGTGCTAGAAAGGTGTAAAGTGATTAGATACGCATCCAAATTATACAAGCAGCCTGTTGCTGTATTGAATTAGTATACAATAGGTGATGCACACTCAAAAAGATGTGACACTCACATTCCAACTTAGTGTTCATAACATAACATGCTGTTCGTGGAGCTTCTTTCTTGGTCTTTGTTACCTAGTAGTCCCAATAAGCAGTGCCTAGCCGACGCGTTTCACCCGTCTCTTGGGCTTCCTCAGAACCTGGCAATGTTGAGAAGGCATAACTTTTAGCCTACTTTCTCAGTTTAAAGACCAATGTCAAGATGTATCCACTTGAATGTATAATTGCATATCGCTATTATCATTTTTATTGTATGTTACCATTGCATATCTTTTTCACTGTAATACCCAGCTATCCTTTTTCCGCATCGACAAATACTGGTGAGTGAACAACGTAATGGACCAATTATACTTATGGATATGTAATATGTCAGGAAGTGAACAAGTGCAATCACCGAGGTCTAATTGATAAAAGCAATTGCGTGTTTTATAAAAAATATATATATAAATCCCGACACTTTTGCAGTTGTTGGGTTTAGTGATTCCAACCAAATGGATTTGGACAAGGTTCTGAAAAACCATAACTCACTGCTTGTGTAGCTCTATCAGGGGGGAGACATCTTGAGTCAGATATAACATTGTCTGGCCCCAGATTTTAAAGAACATGGCCCCCCCCCTGATAGAGCTATACAGAGCAAAGATTCTAACCAACATGGCCGCCCCCTGATAGAGCTATAGAGAGCAAAGATTCTAAACAACATGTCCACCCCCTGATAGAGCTATACAGAGCAAAGATTCTAAACAATATGTCCGCTCCCAGATAGAGCTATAGAGAGCAAAGATTCTAAACAACATGTCCTCCCCTGATAGAGATATACAGATCAAAGCTTCTAAACAACATGTCCGCCCCCTGATAGAGCTATACAGAGTAAAGATTCTAAACAACATGTCTGCCCCCTGATAGAGCTATACAGACCAAAGACTCTAAACATCATGTCCACCCTCTGATAGAGCTATACAGAGCAAAGATTCTAAACAACATGTCTGCCCTCTGATAGAGCTATACAGAGCAAATATTCTAAACAACATGTCCGTCCCCAGATAGAGCTATACAGAGCAAAGATTGTAAACAACATGTCCTCCCCTGATAGAGATATACAGAGCAAAGATTCTAAACAACATGGCTGCCCCCTGATAGAGCTATACAGAGCAAAGAGGACTCATTCTTTCATTAAAGTATTTCTATTTACCATGCCCACACTTAAAGCAATCTTACAGTTTATCATAACTTTATTAATTTTTTGGCTACAGCTATCCTTTAAGTTCCTTTCTGTTTTTTTAATTATACGTAGGCTGTGTAGGTTCTAAGTGTACGACTGTTAATATGAGTGCATAATGCAAACTCATGACTTTTGTTGAGTGCATGTCGTGACTGTAACCTCTGCTGGCACTGTAATGCCAGCCATCACCTGTATGCATACCCACTATGTACCTTTTCAACCGAATTAACTATATAACTAGAAAATTCATAGCAAACATAGTGTAATTCAGCACAGCAAAATACTCAATAAATGCACAGTCCAATCAGATAGTAATATAAATGTCCCAGCTGTAGACAAGAGCAAGTCTATCATACTCCACACAACGTATTCTATTCCAGCAGCACAAGAAGTGACTAAATGAAACAAAACTTTATATCCTCAGTGTCTATATAATCAGTGCTGCTGCACCTGCAGTAAACATGCAGAGTAATCACTGGGGAGAGCTTGAGTCAAATATTAAACATGTGATTTATACAGAATGCCTGCATCAAATCACACAGGGATAAAAGCCTGTGCATTATACAAGCAGCGTTCTTCATCTTGCACCAACGTGAGTTTGGGGACTAGACTGTGACTTTAATGCACCTTCTTCTATGTTTTGAATCTGAATTGGATTTTTTCATCGAAGCAATATGAGGTACAAGCTGCAGGTGGCAGTCTTTAAACAGATTCCTCACTCTTTCTTAAAGGGAAACTAAATGTGGGCTAACCCTTGCTTCCATAAATGGGGGAAAAAAATATATTCTACTCTTTAGAAAACCTGTGAGGTGTAAAGAGAAGGAAGAAAAAAAAGCAGAGCTGACTTGGAGACAAGTGCATTTAATAGATCCCCCTTTCCACAGGTCATCAAGGACCTAGATAAGGCAGCAGTGAGAGACAGTCGCTGAGCAGACCAGCCTCCTTCTCGAGTAAGCATGACGTTGCTGGTCAGAGGTTATACCGGCATGTGCCATGAAAAGTACATAACAGTTATTTCTCATACTAGCCTAACTCCCAACATCTTTCCCTGGCAATCCAGGGTGCCAGGGGGCAGAGCATGGATGGGGTATTGGTCCAGTTCCACCGTGCATCCATTAATTGTCCGGTCATTGCGGGCATGTGATCAGGACTGGTCTGCTTAACGAGCATCTGTTGGGGAACATTTCTCTTCTGCTTCTACCTTAGATTAAAAAAAAAACTGAAAGATTAGTGTTCCTTTAATTTGTAGAGTTGGCCACAAGACATCATACAACAACAAAAATTTGAGACCAACTATATTAAAACATACGGTATAAAAACAGTATACACAAAGGTGATTATTAACTTTGTTCTTCTACTGAAGTCGCTCCCCATCTGGACTGAATGAAAATCACGTAAGCTGTTGTCCAGACCATCGAAAGTTCAGCCATGAGTTGGAGGGTGAGAGAGAGAGAGAGCTGAGAAAGACATAGATAGGGATATGAAAGACTGGCGAGAGAGACAAGAATGAGCGTTGGTTGCCAAACACACGAAGGAAAGGTTTAGTGGCCCTGGTATGAGCTTTACCAGAGATGTGAGTAGCTCTGCTTCTCAAAATTCTTTAGATTATAAAGACACACCTCAGATTCATCCTGAAGAAGGGCACTTGTTTTTTTTTTTTAACTTTTGCTTCTTCTAAAGAAGCAAAAGATAAAAGAAATGTTTAATGTCCCTTTAATTCTCCTAAAACTTAATTCTTGGATATTGTGGATTAAACTTCCTATGATACTCAGCCGCAGACAGAGCCGAGAGATGGAAAGAAGTTGCTGAGACACGCTTAGGTGAGAGGTTGAGCCTGAGAGAGATAGAGGTGCATAAGAGAGAGGGTCAGACACCTGTCTGAAGGCCAAGCTTTTACCCTGGATCAGTAAATTAATGATTAATAGCTCATGTCAGTAAATAGCTGGTGATTTGGTGATACTGTACTGCTGGCAGGGGTATATAGTTAGCCAGACACAGACAGTGGTACAGCACAGTTGCCATCATTATATAGGTAGCCAGGCATTGATACTGGGATAACAAAGCTCCCATCAGTATATACCGTATTTGCTCGATTATAAGACAAGGTTTTTTTCAGAGCAAATGCTCTGAAAAATCCCCCTCGTCTTATAATCGAGGTCTTCTTATAATCTGACCTCAAATTGAGGTCAGACTATAAGACAGGGATCCAGGTCCCCAGCAGAGCTGCAGGGGACCTGGATCCCCCTCTCTAACAGCAGGGGATGTCTGCGCGATGAGCGCAGACCTCCCCTGCTTCCGCCCGGCACGACCGCCGGGGCTTCTGTGAAGAAGCCGGGTACTTCCGCTTTCGTCACAGAAGTCCCGGCGAGCGTGCCGGGCGGCAGCAGGGGAGGTCTGCGCTCATCGCGCAGACATCCTCTGCTGCCCCACTAGGCACCAGGGAGAATCGGGCAGCTGGGGGATGTCTGCACGATACGTGCAGACATCCTCCCTGCTGCCCAACACGGCAGTCTATTATGACGGACCAGCTGTCCGTCATAATAGACTGCCGTGTCGGGCAGCATGGAGGATGTCCGCAAGTATCGTGCAGACATCCCCCGGCTGCCCCCACTAGCCACCAGGGATCGAGGTAAGGGGAAGGGAGGGTGGCAGAGAGACAGGGGGAGGGAGGGAGGGGGGCAGAGAGACAGGGGGGACAGAGCAGGAAGGGGGGGAAAGACAGAGGAAGGGGTGTTACAGAGCAACAAAGGGAGGGAGGGGGGCAGAGAGAAACATGTGGGGGGGGGGGAGACAGGCGAGGGGGGAGTGGGGAGTGAGACAAAGCTGGGGTCAAGGGAAAGAGAGAGGCAGCATTGGCACATAAAAGGAAATAAACATGCATTTTTTTTATATAATATTTTATTAAAAAAGCAATTTACATGTGAATATATACAAGTTTAACTTTTTTCCTATAGGGTAGTCTTATATTCAGGCTTTTAGTTTTTTTCCTAAAGGAATAAAAACTAGTTTGGAGGGTCGTCTTATAATCAGGGTCGTCTTATAATCGAGCAAATACGGTAGTTAGCCAGACATTGATAGTGATATAGCATATTTGCCATCAGTATATATATATGTAGCTAACAAGCAAACAACAAATCATCATTAGTAAGGGAAGTGTTTATCAGAATATAGTTGTTCAGACAACTCCAATAAACAAATGTCAAAGCTATACATGTGTATGATCCTCCTTAAGGCTACATGTCTTTCTGAGCTGCATGCTCGAAACACTGCGCTACTGCCTCAGCCTCCACACCCTCATTACTGCCCCGAGAGAGATTCAGAGAAATAGATAAGAAAGAGAGTGGAGAGACGTTAGATGAGAGAAATCCAGAAAGCTCTGAGATAGATCTTTGCGCAAGAGCCAGGTATGAGTTAGCTACCGACATACCTCCGCCAACTTCTTGCCCTGCCAACCAGGGATGATGGGGGCAAGACTTGGGAGGCTGAGAGACAGGCAGAGCCACAGAAGACTGAGAGAAAGAGCTGAGAGAGAGAGAGATAGAGCTGAGAGATAGGGAACGACAGGCCTAAGACAAACAGAGAGAAAAAGAGACATCTGTAACTGGGCTTACATCAAACACAAAGCTAAAATAGACATCTGCTGGCATACCAGCTGCCCTCCTAAAGCTGTACAAGGCAGACAGCACTATGAGAATGTTTTTATTCTTTTATTAAAGAGTCTAGACTTCATGTGAACTTTTCATTTCTTTAAATGAACGGTTCCACCTAGCTTATTTTCTGTTTGCTGACCATGTAATCTATGTCAAATTCCTCTGGTTTAAACCTAAAGCAATTAACAGTTCCCCTGTAGTTTTACACTGAAACGAATTGCAGCGGGGCTTCTAAATTCAGGGACATTCCAATAAGGCGGAGCTTGGAGAGATGAGCGGAGCTTCTAAATTCAGGGACGTTCCAATAAGGCGGAGCTTGGAGAGATGAGCGGAGCTTCTAAATTCAGGGACGTTCCAATAAGGCGGAGCTTGGAGAGATGAGCGGAGCTTCTAAATTCAGGGACGTTCCAATAAGGCGGAGCTTGGAGAGATGAGCGGAGCTTCTAAATTCAGGGACGTTCCAATAAGGCGGAGCTTGGAGAGATGAGCGGAGCTTCTAAATTCAGGGACGTTCCAATAAGGCGGAGCTTGGAGAGATGAGCGGAGCTTCTAAATTCAGGGACGTTCCAATAAGGCGGAGCTTGGAGAGATGAGCGGAGCTTCTAAATTCAGGGACGTTCCAATAAGGCGGAGCTTGGAGAGATGAGCGGAGCTTCTAAATTCAGGGACGTTCCAATAAGGCGGAGCTTGGAGAGATGAGCGGAGCTTCTAAATTCAGGGACATTCCAATAAGGCGGAGCTTGGAGAGATGAGCGGAGCTTCTAAATTCAGGGACATTCCAATAAGGCGGAGCTTGGAGAGGCAGCCACAGCAATAACCTTATTACACTTTATTTGTAAATTTTAGGAGACAGGATGAAGAAAAAACTTAAAACTTTACAGGAGGCGGCACTTATCTACAAATATTTGCTCATTTAAGTGTAGTATATAATATGTGAATAGGGTTGCCACCTGGCAGGTATTTTACCGGCAGGCCGGTAAAAACTTAGCATCAGGCCAATGTTAAGTCTATGGAGACAGTACCAAGGCCGGTATTTTTTTTGGAGGAAAAGGTGGCAACCCTATATGTGAAGGCCCCAGTCGTGGAATAGTTAAGTGTCACAAACAACAGCTTACTAAGTTAATCAAAATCACATGCCCAGGATGACTTGCTTGGAAATTTGGGGATTTCATTTGAAATTGGAGCACGATGTCGGATTAGGTGTGCGTTGGAATTTTAGTACAATAATCTGGGCGCCGTAATAGGTTTAAACGTTTTATTGCCGTGGTAACTGTACCAACCAACGCACTCTACCGATCCATGGGGCTTCAAGGATACTTTTTTTTTTCATTCATTAAAAAAAACAACAAACAAAACACACATTCAGGAAAAGATTGCAGTAATAGAATATACAGAGAATATGGTTTAGAAGACGAACCAGTGAAAGCAGAGAAGTCGCAAGCACTTTCTGTGCCCCCCCCCCCCCCCCCCCGGGAAAATTGTGCCCCCACCCAGAATAGTTTCATAGTAGCTATTTTTCCGAAAAAATTAAGGTACAGAAATAACAAGACAATAAATAATCTGCATCTGTCAACAAATCCACGGCCAGACATAGATGGTGGTAAAGCAAGACCACTTACAGTGATCCAGGATAATGCCCATCAGTATATAGTTAGCCAGACATACACAAGTAACCCAGCATGGCTCCCATAATTATATAGTGAGCCAGACCTAGATACAATGGTACAATGTAACTTCCATTAGTTTATAGTTATCCAGATATAAATGGAGTACCTTCCATGAATATACTTTTAGCAAGGAAGAGGTTGGTGCAGCGGAGTTCCTAATCAGTATATAGTTAGCCACATATTCATGGCAACTGAAGTTCACAGTTGATATGTTCAAGCTTACAATCTAGAGGGAGCGGGGGATATGAGACACATAGGGGAGTGAAGAAGTCAAAGGGTATGTGGTGGTAGTAACAGTATTAGGGATGGTTGGAGCTAGGTGGGTTTGGCCAGAGATTAATTATGTGTGTTCTAGTTGGATGAGTTGTAAATTTCCTATTCCTGACAGTGTTTGAGGACAGTGAGAGCTGGGTGGGTTTGGACAGAGATTAATTATGTGTGTTCTAGTTGGATGAGTTGTAAGTTTCCTATTCCTGACAGTGTTTGAGGACAGTGAGAGCTGGGTGGGTTTGGCCAGAGATTAATTATGTGTGTTCTAGTTGGATGAGTTGTAAATTTCCTATTCCTAACAGTGTTTGAGGACAGTGAGAGCTGGGTGGGTTTGGACAGAGATTAATTATGTGTGTTCTAGTTGGATGAGTTGTAAATTTCCTATTCCTGACAGTGTTTGAGGACAGTGAGAGCTGGGTGGGTTTGGACAGAGATTAATTATGTGTGTTCTAGTTGGATGAGCTGTAAGTTTCCTATTCCTGACAGTGTTTGAGGACAGTGAGAGCTGGGTGGGTTTGGACAGAGATTAATTATGTGTGTTCTAGTTGGATGAGCTGTAAGTTTCCTATTCCTGACAGTGTTTGAGGACAGTGAGAGCTGGGTGGGTTTGGACAGAGATTAATTATGTGTGTTCTAGTTGGATGAGTTGTAAATTTCCTATTCCTAACAGTGTTTGAGGACAGTGAGAGCTGGGTGGGTTTGGCCAGAGATTATGTGTGTTCTAGTTGGATGAGTTGTAAGTTTCCTATTCCTAACAGTGTTTGAGGACAGCGAGAGCTGGGTGGGTTTGGCCAGAGATTAATTATGTGTGTTCTAGTTGGATGAGTTGTAAGTTTCCTATTCCTAACAGTGTTTGAGGACAGCGAGAGCTGGGTGGGTTTGGCCAGAGATTAATTATGTGTGTTCTAGTTGGATGAGTTGTAAGTTTCCTGTTCCTAACAGTGCTTGAGGACAGCGAGAGCTGGGTGGGTTTGGCCAGAGATTAATTATGTGTGTTCTAGTTGGATGAGTTTTAAGTTTCCTATTCCTAACAGTGTTTGAGGACAGCGGGAGCTGGGTGGGATTGGACAGAGATTATGTGTGTTCTAGTTGGATGAGTTGTAAGTTTCCTATTCCTAACAGTGTTTGAGGACAGCGGGAGCTGGGTGGGTTTGGCCAGAGATTAATTATGTGTGTTCTAGTTGGATGAGTTGTAAGTTTCCTGTTCCTAACAGTGCTTGAGGACAGCGAGAGCTGGGTGGGTTTGGCCAGAGATTAATTATGTGTGTTCTAGTTGGATGAGTTTTAAGTTTCCTATTCCTAACAGTGTTTGAGGACAGCGGGAGCTGGGTGGGATTGGACAGAGATTATGTGTGTTCTAGTTGGATGAGTTGTAAGTTTCCTATTCCTAACAGTGTTTGAGGACAGCGGGAGCTGGGTGGGTTTGGCCAGAGATTAATTATGTGTGTTCTAGTTGGATGAGTTGTCCTATTCCTGCCAGTGTTTGAGGACAGCGGGAGCTGGGTGGGATGGCAAGAGGTTAATTAACATGTATTCTAGTGGGATGAGTATTAAGCTTCCTTGATGAGATGGACTGTTTTAATGTTTGGGAAAGAGGGAGGGAGCTGGTTGCATTGCGGAAGGGAGCTCCAGAGAGAGGGGGGAGCTCGGGCAAAATCTTGAAGGCAGAAGTGGGACGGGGTTGGAGGAGAGCCTTAGTCCATTTGAGGAGTGCAGAGGTCATGCAGGGTAGCATCCAAGGTTCTCAAAATTCCATGGAACCTATGTTGTCAAAATTAATGTATAGAATACGCACCATAGAGATGGAGAGCCTGCTCATTGTACAGTTACATAAACATTAGCATGGATTATACAGAGTTCGAATAAAAGCTCTTTGTCACAAGTAAACATGTCAAAGGGGATTAGGCCCCATAACTTGTGTTTCTCCCTTAAAACAGGTTCTTGGTTTCCCAATGCTTATACAATGCAGACATGTTTTACATTATCCTGGAATAATATATATATACATAGACTCTTTTCACCTACAGTATTTAAGTAATATTTGAAGTTTAAGAAAGAAATCTTCCTCATTGATTTTCCTCATCACTTTCTATCCCTAAAAACAGCATGGAAAGTGGTCCAAAGGTTACTGCTGTCGCTATACCAAGAGTCCATCCAAGTTCTCCATCTTTTGTCACATCGATCAAGACACCAGGTGGTTTATAGTAGTCTGCTCTGTATGGGGTATTCCCTATCCTTCATGTATTATGATAGTGACAACGTACTCGATACTCGATAAGTGCCGGCTCGGACTCTCCAGAGTGCCGCATGTGGCACCCATGCCATAGGTTCGCCATTATTGTTGTATAGGTATTTCTGTCATCATTAGACATTCAAGGCACAAAACCTCTTCAGTCATCCTACACTTAAAGTCATAAATCTTAAGCTGTTTACCTTTTCTGACTCACTTCCAAACATACACCAGACATGGGGGGAGTAAGAGAGACACAAGACATGGGGGATGGGAGTAAGAGAGACACCAGACATGAGGGAGGGGAGTAAGAGAGAAACCAGACATGGAGGGGGGAGTAAGAGAGACACCAGACATGGGGGGATGGGAGTAAGAGAGACACCAGACATAAGGGAGAGGGGCGTAAGAGAGACACCAGACATGGGGGGATGGGAGTAAGAGAGACACCAGACATGGGCGGAGGGGAGTAAGAGAGACACCAGACATGGGGGATGGGAGTAAGAGAGACACCAGACATAACGGAGAGGGGCGTAAGAGAGACACCAGACATGGGGGGATGGGAGTAAGAGAGACACCAGACATGGGCGGAGGGGAGTAAGAGAGACACCAGGCATGGGGGATGGGAGTAAGAGAGACACCAGACATGGGGGAGGAAGGGAGTAAGAGAGACACCAGACATGGGAGAGAGGGGGAGTAAGAGAGACACCAGACATGGGGGGATGGGAGTAAGAGAGACACCAGACATGAGGGAGGGGAGTAAGAGAGAAACCAAACATGGTAGAGGGGAGTAAGAGACACAAGACATGGGGGAGGGGAGTAAGAGAGACACCGGACATGGGGGAGGGAAGTAAGAGAGACAAAGTTGGGGGAGAGGAGAGAGAGATATACATGGGGGAGAGGATATGACAAACATGGAGGAGAGAGACAAAAGAGGGGTAGACATGGATGGCATGGAGAGGGGGTGCCAAAAATAGGATCACATTGCATGTGTGACTGTGTGTGAATGTGTGGCTGCATGTGCCATTGCATGTGTGACTGTGTGAATGTGTGGCTGCATGTGACATTGCATGTGTGACTGTGTGTGTATGTGTGCCTGCATTTGTATGTGGCACTGTGTTACTGTGTGTGTTCATGTGCCTGCATATGTATGTGACACTGTTACTGTGTGTGTAAATGCCTGAGACCAGGATCAGCAATGGGCGGCAAAATATATGTTTACCTAGGGCTCCAAAAAGTCTTTCACCGGCCCGCATATGATGGCCCGTATGAGCAATCATATAAGCGCCGGAGTGGGGGTTTTCATTAATACTGTCTGGCACTTTCTCATGGGTGGCATCATGGTAACATCATGTGCCAGGTATGTCATGTGTCCCAGAGTTAATTACTTCTAATTTAAGTCCAATTTATGTATGTTTTTAATGCTCTATATTAAAAGTTACATTTTATATCTTTGCACAGTAACTGTGTCTGCTTCTAGAAGAGTGATAACAGTGCTTATGATTAGTTATGTGAGTGTTATGTGGTTACGTTTCATTATAAGATAGTATCAGAGTCTTTTGGTTTGTAACATTATATTTTTGTTCATTTATTTCTGCTGCCCTAATTACATTATAAAACATTACCAATCTACTCTCCTACACATATTTTCTAGCAGCCAAAAGAACTTATGCGTTCTTGTACCTGTCAAGCACTCCGATGAAGACTTAAAGGCAAAACGCGTCAGGTCGCCAGTCCAAATGTATCATGGCTGGCTAAATGTCAAAGCACTCACCTTTACCAGTTAGTGGGTTTATGATCAACCCAATGTGTTGATACCTGCTCCGGTGTGCTGAAAGTCTTTGCAAAGAGGAATTCCAATGTTTTTTTTTTTTTTTTTTATAGTTAAAGGATCAGAGGAAATCTTTGGCAGGGGCATCTCTCGGATTTGGTAGTCTCTCACTAATCTGTGGGGTTGGTTTGGCTTCATCCCCCCCATTTAAGCAACTTACCTTTGCTTCAAATGTATTTTGAGCGTATACTCGTGAGTTTGGTTCTGAATATTGTGGGTTTTTTTACAACACGAAAGACTATGGACTTTAGACAGATTTGCAGGGAATTGAGAAGGGGATTGCTCAGTTAAGGCCAGAGACGTATAGCTCAAAGGGAGAATTTTTTTTACAAATCGATTGCAATTCCGTCTTTCATAAATAAAGCCCTCTGGGTGTGATTTATAAACAAGCTGCACACATAGCGCCCAATACTGGCACTATTCTAATCGAGCCCCCAATACTGGCACTATTCTAAACTAGCGCCCAATACTGGCACTATTCTAAACTAGCACCCAATACTGGCACTATTCTAAACTAGCGTCCAATACTGGCACTATTCTAAACTAGCACCCAATTCTATCACTATTATAAACTAGCACCCAATACTGCCACTATTATAAACTAGCGCCCAATTCTGCCACTATTATAAACTAGCGCCCAATACGGCCACTATTATAAACTAGCGCCCAATACTGCCACTATTATAAACTAGCGCCCAATTCTGCCACTATTATAAACTAGCGCCCAATACTGCCACTATTATAAACTAGCGCCCAATTCTGCCACTATTATAAACTAGCGCCCAATACTGGCACTATTATAAACTAGTGCCCAATACTGGCACTATTCTAATCTAGTGCCCAATACTGGCACTATTCTAATCTAGCGCCCAATACTGGCACTATTATAAACTAGGGCCCAATACTGACGCTATTCTAAACTAGCGCGCAATACTGGTGCTATTCTAAACTAGCGCCCAATACTGGCACTATTCTAAACTAGTGCCCAATACTGGCACTATTATAAACTAGCGCCCAATACTGGCACTATTCTAATCTAGCGCCCAATACTGGCACTATTCTAATCTAGCGTCCAATACTGGCACTATTCTAATCTAGCGCCCAATACTGGCACTATTCTATACTAGCGCCCAATACTGGCGCTATTCTAAACTAGGGCCCAATACTGACGCTATTCTAAACTAGCGCGCAATACTGGCACTATTCTAAACTAGCGCCCAAACCTGGCACTATTCTAAACTAGCGCCCAATCCTGGCACTATTCTAAACTAGAGCCCAATCCTGGCACTATTCTAAACTAGCGCCCAATACTGGCACTATTCTAAACTAGCGCCCAATACTGGCACTATTCTAAACTAACGCCCAATACTGGCACTATTCTAAACTAGCGCCCAATACTGGCACTATTCTAAACTAGCGCCCAATACTGGTACTATTCTAATCTAGTGCCCAATACTGGCACTATTCTAAACCAGCGCCCAATACTGGCACTATTCTAAACTAGCGCCCAATACTGGCACTATTCTAAACTAGCGCCCAATACTGGCATTATTCTAAACTAGCGCCCAATACTGGCACTATTATAAACTAGCGCCCAATACTGGCACTATTATAAACTAGCGCCCAATACTGGCACTATTCTAATCTAGTGCCCAATACTGGCACTATTCTAATCTAGCGCCCAATACTGGCACTATTCTAAACCAGCGCCCAATACTGGCACTATTCTAAACCAGCGCCCAATACTGGCACTATTCTAAACTAGCGCCCAATACTGGCATTATTCTAAACTAGCGCCCAATACTGCCACTATTATAAACTAGCACCCAATACTGCCACTATTATAAACTAGCGCCCAATACTGGCACTATTCTAAACTAGCGCCCAATACTGGCACTATTCTAAACTAGCGCCCAATACCTGCACTATTCTAAACTAGCGCCCAATTCTGCCACTATTATAAACAAGCACCCAATACTGCCACTATTATAAACTAGCGCCCAATACTCCCACTGTTATAAACTAGCACCCAATACTGCCACTATTATAAACTAGCGCCCAATTCTGCCACTATTATAAACTAGCGCCCAATACGGCCACTATTATAAACTAGCGCCCAATACTGCCACTAATATAAACTAGCACCCAATACTGCCACTATTATAAACTAGCGCCCTATACTGCCACTATTGTAACTAGCGCCCAATACTGCCACTATTATAAACTAGCGCCCAATACTGCCACTATTATAAACTAGCGCCCAATACTGCCACTATTATAAACTAGCGCCCAATACTGGCACTATTATAAACTAGCGCCCAATACTGGCACTATTATAAACTAGCGCCCAATTCTGCCACTATTATAAACTAGCACCCAATACTGCCACTATTATAAGCTAGCGCCCAATACCGCCACTATTATAAACTAGCGCCCAATACTGGCACTATTATAAACTAGCGCCCAATACTGGCACTATTATAAACTAGCGCCCATTTCTGCCACTATTATAAACTAGCACCCAATACTGCCACTATTATAAACTAGCGCCCAATACTGCCACTATTATAAACTAGCGCCCAATTCTTCCACTATTATAAACTAGCGCCCAATACTGCCACTATTATAAACTAGCGCCCAATACTGGCACTATTATAAACTAGCGCCCAAGTCTTCCACTATTATAAACTAGTGCCCAATACTGCCACTATTATAAACTAGCGCCCAATACTGGCACTATTATAAACTAGCGCCCAATTCTTCCACTATTATAAACTAGCGCCCAATACTGCCACTATTATAAATTAGCGCCCTATACTGCCACTATTATAAACTAGCGCCCAATTCTTCCACTATTATAAACTAGCGCCCAATACTGCCACTATTATAAACTAGCGCCCAATACTGGCACTATTATAAACTAGCGCCCAATTCTTCCACTATTATAAACTAGCGCCCAATACTGGCACTATTATAAACTAGTGCCCAATACTGCCACTATTATAAACTAGCGCCCAATAGTGCCACTATTATAAACTAGCACCCAATACTGCCACTATTATAAACTAGCCCCCAATTCTGCCACTATTATAAACTAGCGCCCAATACTGCCACTATTATAAACTAGCGCCCAATACCGCCACTATTATAAACTAGCACCCAATACTGCCACTATTATAAACTAGCGCCCAATTCTGCCACTATTATAAACTAGCGCCCAATACTGCCACTATTATAAACTAGCACCCAGTACTGCCACTATTATAAACTAGCGCCCAATACTGCCACTATTATAAACTAGCGCCCAATTCTGCCACTATTATAAACTAGCGCCCAATACTGCCACTATTATAAACTAGCGCCCAATACTGCCACTATTATAAACTAGCACCCAATACTGCCACTATTATAAACTAGCGCCCAATACTGGCACTATTATAAACTAGCGCCCAATACTGGCACTATTATAAACTAGCGCCCAATACTGGCACTATTATAAACTAGCGCCCAATACTGGCACTATTATAAACTAGCACCCAATTCTGCCACTATTATAAACTAGCGCCCAATACTGGCACTATTATAAACTAGCGCCCAATACTGGCACTATTATACACTAGCGCCTAATTCTGCCACTATTATAAACTAGCGCCCAATACTGGCACTATTATACACTAGCGCCCAATTCTGCCACTATTATAAACTAGCGCCCAATACTGGCACTATTATACACTAGCGCCCAATACTGGCACTATTATACACTAGCGCCCAATACTGGCACTATTATACACTAGCGCCCAATACTGCCACTAAAGTATCGTGATTTATGGAAAGACACATTACAAAGTTATGGCACCTTTTTTTCCCCCTTTTTTAGTTCCCGCCACTATCATAACCCCCCCTGTATATTTTTTTGCTTCATTAACAGAACAAAACCATTAATGACTTTGGTACAGAAAACATTTCTGGGCTTGAACAATATGGCTGGCCAGGGTACACCTCCTGGCTGACAGCTGTATTGAAGCAGGGTCTCACTGGTGCCCCCAAAGTATCAAAAGACAGGGTCCATAGTCTACAGGGAGTTGATTGACCCTCAGGCCCCTCCAAGAGCACCAATCATGGAGGATTCACTTTGTGACAATACCAGAAAGAGAGTCTGTCATGGACGCCCTCAAAGAAAAAAAAACGGCTCCACATTACACCTGCGATGCCCGCTATTGCTCAGACCCTAATCTGATTATTAAACTTACAAGTATTATTTTGTTTACTGGACACTTTAACAAAGTTTTGTAGGAGTGAATATATATTTAAGCTGTCGTTTTATATACATCAAACCACACCTTGAACACAGGTTTCTGAAAGCAAGCCTTAAATTTGTAGAGTGCAACAATGGGTGCCTTGTATATAAGAGCAAGTGACTGTCATCCTAAACATGACTTTATACTGTGTGCGTAGAGAATACAAACAAGGAGGGAAAATAATCTATATACATTGTGTTGGCAAAGGTGAGAGTAAAGGGGTCTGTGGCGTCTTCTTATGACATCACCTTGTGTCTTGAGATGCAAATCCCACAAATCCCACTGGAAACGACTTCATTTGTATATCATGCAGTCATAATAAAAATATTTTTATTGCTCTTTATCGGGAGCTCTCTGAAGAGCCTTGCTTGATTTTGGTGGTATAATCTATAGATTGTTCCGTAAGGTCTTCTTATAGGAGTTCGAGTTTCTGGTCAATATGGAAGCAGATTGTTCAGATTAATGTTTATTGAGTGATAACGTGCAATAAGATGGGAGTGAGGAAGGACCATGTGTGAAGCCAAACTCCTGGATCTCCGTGCTGATTTTTGGGTTACTTTGGACATTGTACTCGCAGGAATGAGATTCTTCCAGAACATCAAACACACAACGCACAAAAAACAAAGACAAGAATGTTACATGCCTGAGTGATTTCGATTTATTACGAGATAGATCAGCTTTTTCAACGCAGACATCAACGGCATTGTCACGAACACGGTCAGGCTTTGCGGCCTAGCTGTGCTCTTAGACCAGTATTGAGAACAAGAGGGGGCGGAAAAAAACAAAGGAGTTTTATATTGTGACAAACAGACCACAAAGCTTGAGAAAGAGAGCGCATTTGGCTCTGCCATTTCAGTAGACGCAAGTTGTACAACTTTTTGCTTTTTAGTTGATAAATAGGGAGCTAAAATTTGGGCAGTCATCAAATCGGGCAGTGACCAAAGTTCATATGGGAGCCAGGCTCCAGGTTTTATATACATCAATATCTATATTTTGCGCTAGGCCCATTACAAGCAATGCCCTTACATTGAAAACAATCTCACTGGGGATTTTCGAAATTCAGTGACATACAATAAGGAGGGCCAATAGAGGAGATGGGCAGGACTGTCGCTATGGCGCCATCGAATGCCCATTACACCGCGGGAGATGTGTTTTTTCTCCATGACTTTAAAGCAGGGGTGGGTAACTCGCGGCACCCCAGCTGCTGCTTAACTACATCACCCATCATTCAGCTGGCGGAGGAGCGTGGGGAAATGTAGTCCTGCAACATCCGCAGCGCCGCAGCATTAAGCACACTGAAAGCTTTCAATACTAAGGAATAGAAGTTTATAGTAAACACACGCATTATATCATGTTGGGCAATCGATCCCAAGAGGAAAAAAAACAAACAAAAAAAACAAAAAAAAACAAACAAAATCTTTGGTCTAAAAAGATCACATATTGGTCGATTCACAATGTAGTGGACGATTCTTCAAGCCTTACCAGAATTATGAATCTATACAGACCCTAATTGGTCCTAAGACGTATAATTAGATGGTTTGCTAAAGAAACTCCTTACGGTCTAATTCTTTTAGTATTGTTATCTTATATTCAGACATTACATATATCAGGCAACTAAAAAAGATACATCAAGTAGTGCGTATTTTTTGGAACTTGTTTTCAAACGGACCTGTAACTGTTCCTTTAATACATAGAGTGCCTCCCTGTGATTGGTTCCCAGTACATCTGAGACTACGAGGAGGGAAAAAAAAAAAAAAAAGGAATTTGGTCTTACTAAGGCAAAATGTTTTCATTAGATTCCTGCAAAGGTAATCTATTTTATAAGGCCTCGGGGTCATAAATTCAGCAATAAACGCTAACCAATACATCACCAAAACAAACAAACACAACACTTTTATCTGACATGAAATAACTTTGGCCCGTTGGTCATTCTCATAGAAGATTATAGAAATACACTATATAAAAAATATACATTTTTTTTATTTATTTTTTTAAGGCCAATGCTTTAATGCCCTATAACATAACCATTTGCTTTTTTTTTTTTACTATACTTTTATATCATTTTAAGAATATTCAACATAAAAAGTTAACTCTAAGATCAGGGGGTGTCAAACCACGCCACTAAGAGGCTCGCAGGGGAGGGGCGGGTATGGGAAATGTAGTCTGGCAAGGGAGTAATGGGATATGTAGTCTGGCAAGGGAGTAATGGGAAATATAGTCTGGCAAGGGAGTAATGGGAAATATAGTCTGGCAAGGGAGTAATGGGATATGTAGTCTGGTAAGGGAGTAATGGGAAATGTAGTCTGGCAAGGGAGTAATGGGATATGTAGTCTGGCAAGGGAGTAATGGGAAATGTAGTCTGGCAAGGGAGTAATGGGATATGTAGTACGGCCAACAGCTGGAAGGTCATAGTTTGACACCCCTGCTCTTGAGTATTTAAAATACGCATTAACTGCCATATTTTTTTTTTTTTTTGGTCATTTAAAGAGCCCTTTGCGACTAAATGTCCCCATTGAGATATGTTCTCTTTCCTTCCAGGGTCAAAAGGCCTCAGCAGTTGCATAGTATGTCCACACGGCCATTCCCGTGACCTCAAATCATGGCCATGTTCTCCGACGTACTGTGGGCATGAGGTGTAGCGGGGGTGCTGGTTCCTGCCTTGTAGCTCTTCGGGGCTCTGCTTGCTTTGAGGAGCACCAGGAACGTATCCGTGGAGATTGCCCCAAACTCGAAGGCGAACGTCCCGTAGAAGACTAGGACGTTGATTATGAAGACCCACTCGCAGAGGGCAGCCAAGTGCTGCAACACGAATCCCTCCTGGATAAAGAAAACACCACCTGAAGGGCGAGAATTAAGGAAGTATACTGGATACGTTTGGCAGTGAGGCTCTCACCCCAGAAAAACTAGTAGAGTGACAACGCGTTTCACACTTTAGTATGGCTTGCTCATAGGCTTAGATATCAGTTTCTATACTGAATCAAAAATAAAATATCAGCTAGGTATAGTATGCTTGGTTGGGACGAGGACGAGTCCCTCTTGTTGGGGGAACAGGTGAAGTCTAAAAAGTAATTAAGTGAAAGACTGGGGGGTAATTAATAAAGGATCAATATTATACACAGCAGCAACATAGAGATATGGCCCTACAATTAATGAAAGAAAGGATTACAAAAAATGAAGTTCTGTTTAATTGAAGGTTTGCATCCAGTGTAGGCATTTTAAAAATAAATTTGATGAAATAATATAAACAAGGTACGTTATAGAGCCCTCATTGCTCTTATAGCTCCATCAGGGGGCGGACATGGCTGGACAATGGTCAGATTTTCCTTCGTCTATCCCAAGATTCTAAACAACATGTCCGCCCCCTGATAGAGCTATACAGAGCAAAGATTCTAAACAACATGTCCGCCCCCTGATAGTGCTATACAGAGCAAAGATTCTAAACAACATGTCCGCTCCCTGATAGAGCTATACAGAGCAAAGATTCTAAAC
The DNA here is from genome assembly GCA_036172795.1 of Pelodytes ibericus. Taxonomy (NCBI): domain Eukaryota; kingdom Metazoa; phylum Chordata; class Amphibia; order Anura; family Pelodytidae; genus Pelodytes; species Pelodytes ibericus. The sequence goes on along the minus strand of CM069867.1, from coordinate 6,008,616 downwards.
AACATGTCCGCCCCCTGATAGAGCTATACAGAGCAAAGATTCTAAACAACATGTCCGCCCCCTGATAGAGCTATACAGAGCAAAGCTTCTAAACAACATGTTCGCCCCCTGATAGAGCTATACAAAGCAAAGATTCTAAACATCATGTCTGCCCCCTGATAGAGCTATACAGAGCAAAGATTCTAAACATCATGTCTGCCCCCTGATAGAGTTACAAGTTGTTTTTTGTCGAAAGTTGTCCTTTAAGATTTAGTTGGTGTATGTATCAAAAATGATCTGTATATTGCGTTAGCAAAATTAAAAGCAAGTGCATAGATTAAGATAAAAATGTGTTTTCCTACTTCTGTGATGTCTCCCATTTATGAGCTCACCTTGCAAGCAACTCGTTGGGGGTTATGTATAAAGATGGCACCCACCCAGATAGTCCTAAATCAGCCGGCAGAATCGGCGGGTGCGTCTTTGCAAAAAGGAGTTCTGTGCCTGCTGCATCACAACGGCGTTTCCGCACGGCGTCGCAGCCAATGCAAAAACAAACAATCAGGCACTTAAAAACCTCTGATTATTATGTTAGAACCTCCGCCAAAGTCCCTTCTGCACAGCCCGCGCAAGGAGTTAAAAAAAAAAAAGTGCACAATTGTCCGTTATACATAACAAACGGCGACTGTAGCTTTTTATTAAACTCCCGACATTTAGCAATATTTTTTATTTTTTTTTACAATGTTTTGGCCATTTTTGATAAATGTTTATACTTAATATTTGTGTAATAAATAATATTTAGATAAAAGTCCCTTTCATTTGACTGTAGATGCATCCTTATCTGTATACTTATGGGCTGATAAAAAAAAATGTAAAATCTGAACTTGGACAGAGCACAGTAAAATACTCTTGTTGTTTGATCTGATTAAGCATTTGAAAAAATATTTAAAAACCAAATCACATGTTGGCTAATCCAAAAATCATGATAACATGGGCTGTTTATTTAACATTCCTTCCACTTAGGGGGAACACCCCCCCCCCCCCCACACTAGAATTACAGAATTTGCCTCAAAAATAGTTGACCCAACAAATATTGCGAATGTCCTACGTGTCTTAAGAGCTGTTAGTTAGTGGACCCTGGAGTAATGGATGGGTAACTGCGGAGGGTCAAAAGATGACGCACTTATCACAAAAGGTGTTACCTAAAATTAGGTAAGGCATAACGGGGGGGGGGGGGGGGATCTATACATTAAAAACTGAGGTTATGCTTAATGTATAGATGGCATTTGAAAATAGAAATTATTTAATGAACGAATACAAATAAAGTACCATACTGAGCCCTCTTTGTTTGTACAGCTGTATCGGGGGAAGCCCCCCCGAAAAATGAGGACTGCCCTGGCCAATCCAGGGACAGAATTTCAGAAATAAATCAAAGGATGCGGCATGCAGCTAGCCATGATAACTGGGCGACAGTGGCGTAGCGTGGGTTGTCAGCACCCGGGGCAAGGCAAGTAATTTGCGCCCCCTAACCCGTGGATTTTAGCACTCGAGTCTCTTCTACTAGATTAGTTAAAGAAACCCTTACCCCCCAAGCACATGTATTGTTTGTTATGAAAATACTTATGTAATTAAAGTAAAATGCATCTAAATACAAGTTTATTTTCCAACACTTTATTGAGTGCGAACATGCATTACACACATTCTCCACATTTTCAGCAGGTTTTAACCCTTCACATGTAAACATAGCAGTTTCAGAGAAACGGCTACGTTTACATTTGCGGTTAAGTCTTCCGGACAGACACTAGAGGCGCATCTGCGACGCTGGAGCCTGGAGGCACATTTCGCCTCCATCGCGCAGAGTGTCCATAGGAAAGCATTGAGAAATGCTTTCCTATGGACACTTTGAATGCGCGCGCAGCCATGCGCACTCAGCTCCAGTGACGTCGGACGGGGAGCTGACGTCAGACAGGGAGGAGAGGTCACCAGCACCGAGGGAGCCTGGCGCTGGATTAAGGTAAGTAACTGAAGGGAATTTAACCCCTTCAGCGCCACGGGAGTGGGACCCTGAGGGTGTGGGCACCCTCAGGGTACTAAAGTGTCAGGAAAACCGCTTTGTTTTCCTGACACTATAGTGATCCTTTAAGAGTTTAAGGGGTTATTTTGGCCTGGGGAAGCCAAATGGTTATACACCTATGCTTTAAACCAGGAGTAGACATCCTTTGCCACTCCAGATGTTGTGGACTACACCTCCCATGATGCTTTGCAAGCCTTAATGGAGATGTAGTCAAAAAACAAAGGGAGTGTCAAAGGTTACCTACCCCTGCACTAAACCAAAAATATATAATACAGTTCCTACCCCATAAATATAATATTTAATGCTATGATATTTAATGCTCTCATCCAACCCCCTTCCCTCCACAGTTCCTAATAAATATATTACAAATATAATTCCCTCACCCCTGTAGCACCACCTATTTACATTTCCTTCTACATACACACATATATATAGATTATTCATTAGGCCACAAATGTAAAAAATATAATCATTGCCTCATCTCAAATTCCCAAGTCAGATCTTTCCCATCCCCCCCCTCTTCCCCTAATACACTGCTGACCCCCCTCCCCCTAATACACGGCTGACCCCTCCCTCCCCTAATACACAGTTGACCCCCATCCCCTAATACATTACTGCCCCCCTTCTTCCCTTCCCCAATACATTACTGCCCCCCTTCTTCCCTTCCCCAATACATTACTGCCCCCCTTCTTCCCTTCCCCAATACATTACTGCCCCCCTTCTTCCCTTCCCCAATACATTACTGCCTCCCTTCTTCCCTTCCCCAATACATTACTGCCTCCCTTCTTCCCTTCCCCAATACATTACTGCCCCCCTTCTTCCCTTCCCCAATACATTACTGCCCCCCGTCCCCAATACATTACTGCCCCCCGTCCCCAATACATTACTGCCCCCCCATCCCCAATACATTACTGCCCCCCTCCCCCATACATTACTTACCTCCCTCCCCCATACATTACTTCCCCCCCTCCCCATACATTACTTCCCCCCCTCCCCATACATTACTGACCCTCCCCTCCCCTCCCCCATACATTAAATGACCCCCCCTCCCCCATACATTAAATGACCCCCCCTCCCCCATACATTTAATAAACCCCCCTCCCCCATACATTAATGAACCCCCCTCCCCTCCCCATACATTAATGACCCCCCTCCCCATACATTAATGAACCCCCCTCCCCTCCCCCATACATTAATGACCCCCCTCCCCTCCCCCATACATTAATGACCTCCCTCCCCAATACATTAATGACCCCCTCCCCCATACATTAATGACCCCCCTCCCCTCCCCCATACATTAATGACCCCCCTCCCCTCCCCCATACATTAATGACCCCCCTCCCCCTCCCCCTCTCCAATACATTAATGACCCCCTCCTCAATACATAATACAATAGGTCCCCCAAGCCCCTTTATTCTTACCTTTACAAATTCCACTTCCAACAGCTCAGGGAAGAAAGGCCGCGATGCAGTTTCAGAAGAGCCTCCGCCGCGCAGCCGCCGCGCAGCCGCCGGATGTGACGTCACGCCGTCATTTGCCGCTCACATCCGGCGGCTGACAGGAAGTATCGCGCGGTTGTGGCTGCGCCCCCCCAGATATTGCGCCCGGTGCGGCCGGCCCTCCCTGCACCCCCCACGCTACGCCCCTGCTGGGCGATAACACATGCCTGACAACCGTCGCGTTTTGCGCGTAACAGTGCCGATTTTGAGGCTCTGCCCCGCTGAACTCTACTTCTGTCCCGGTTTTTGGGACAATCTGCAAACTCGCAGTCCCAATCGCAGTCTCAGGGGTGTCAGAGTGGTTGAGCTCCCTACACGGCCCTGCCCCCCCCCTAATTATTAATAGGGCTGCTTAACTACCAAATGGCTCCAAGCTCTTCCCCCTCCTTAATATTACCATGGCTGGGAGCCTGCTTAACGACTCCCAGCCACCCATTATGATTACCCTTAAAATTAATGGGCCAAGGACTTGCTCATGGTACCGGGCACATTAATAAATCATAATCCCCCTTATACAACTCCCTCATACACTGTATACACTCAAAATGATAGCACCTCCCCCCTCCAATAAATTATATTCCTTCGCTACCCAAGGCTTGCCCAATGCCCCCGGGTGACATATATAATAGTATTAAATTAAAAATGAAACCCTACCTACCCAAATATTCTCAATAATGCCGCAAAACCTGTAAAAAATGGATACCGTTTTAATCATACGGGAAGGGGGGTTTAGGTCTTTGTGGCTGACCCTCCATATGTATTAGGGTTCCTATTTGGGGATATATATATATATATATACCCTTTTATTTTCCTTTTCCGTTTTAATGAAACTCGACACTTGTAAAGGAGGGGAGTTGCGGGAGAGTGTTGGATGTCCAAATTGCCTCCCAATTGGATTTTATTGAATAGACCCCAATGTATAGAATGTCTAGTCCCTTTAAAAATTTAAACAAAAAAAAAAAAAAACACTTCCCAATACACATAAAATGACTATTTCATCAGACTTTGCATAAAAGGTTAGAATCGGCTTGTAAAAATAATATATCAAATCCCACCAACACACACAAAGTACGTTACTGAGGAGAGTGCTTAGACTAACCAGTGTCTTTATCCAAAGTCATCATGCCAGCAAGTCGTTAATCTCATCCCGAGTTAATGAGGCCACAAATCTCAAGCTGCCCAACATAAAAAGGGAGAGGAAAAAAAGAACAGAGGTTTCCTCAAAGTCCTCAAAGGGATACTCCAGGCATCAATTGCACCAGGTAGGTTGCGGAAAAGTGGTCAGTTGACAACTGACTTACCTGGAGTGAAAAACGCATAGGCAGTGATCACCGTTCGAATGTCTATGCCTCAATATTACTGCATCCAGCACCACAAAATGTGGTCCCCCAGTGGTCCCTCCCCGGAGTGATTGCAGGCACCATATTGGAAGGCAGCATGCCTCTCCAATACAGCATTGTCTTGTAGCCGGCAAATTATACCTTCCGTTTCTCTGATGCTGTTGCTAGACTGCCTCTAGATTCAATAGATATAAAGTTAAGGTTAGAGATGAACTAGGATTAATGCTAAGATTAGTGTTAGATGTAGAGTGATGATCAGGGTTGGGTCAAAAGGTCACTGTCGGAGAATATGATTAGGAAGCAAAAACGTTACTTTCGGTTATTGTCCTATAAAAACATGTAAACACTGGTATTTCTAAACTCATGACAAATATTAGAAACTATTTAGACAGGGTCTCTTTTTACTGTTTGCAATTGTAAAAGATTTTTCAGGTCACAGCTAGAAAAGTATTTTTTATTTCTTATATTTTCATTAGATTTTGTTTATGGTAAATTTGCCCCTGGCCGTATATTAGCACCTTCTGTTGCTATTATGCAACTTCCTTTGTATCGTTATCTATAACCGGGATCTATTTGAGCCGGTTGTTTGGGCTATCCATTAGTACTCATCTATTTAATATTTTGGAACTTACCCTACCCCCACCTACAGTATCCATAGGCAGCTATCCATACCTCTCACTACTTAATTTCAATACTTATGTATCCCGTGGCCTTTGGGTATAATTGCTGCCGAGTATAGACGTCGATCAAATTGTCTCTCCTGGAAGGTGTCCGATTTTAAATATTATACACCTCTTTTTTGGCTGGTCAGAGTTAGCCGCTCATTTTGGTTCTTTTATATTGTATATGTTCTATACCACCATTGATATTGACCATTTGGTCCATTACTTATATTTCGATACATTTGGTGGAACATTCTTTGTGGTTTTCTCACTATTTAGAAACATAGAATGTGTCGGCAGATAAGAACCATTCGGTCCATCTAGTCTGCCCAATTTTTTTTTTTTTTTGAGTACTTTTATTAGTCCCCCGTTCCCGGTCTTATAGCTAGGATAGCCTTGTGTCTATCCCACACATGCTTAAAATCCTTGACTGCGTTTACCTCTACCACTTCTGCTGGCAGACTATTCCATACATCCACTACCCTCTCAGTAAAGTAATACTTCCTGATATTACTTTTAAATCTTTGCCCCTCTAATTTAAGACTATGTCCTCTAGTTGTGGTAGTATTTCTTCATTTAAATATACTCTCCTCCGTTACTGTGTTGATTCCCTTTATGTATATAAATGTTTCTATCATATCCCCCCTGTTACGTCTTTCCTCCAAGCTATACATGTTAAGATGCTTTAACCTTTCCTGGTAAGTTTTATCCTTCAACCCGTGAACCAGTTTAGTAGCCCTTCTCTGAACTCTCTCCAAAGTATCAATATCCTTCTGGAGATACGGTCTCCAGTACTGCGTACAATACTCCGTGAGGTCTCACCAGTGCTCTGTACAATACGCCAAGTGAGGTCTCACCAGCGCTCTGTACAATACGCCAAGTGAGGTCTCACCAGCGCTCTGTACAATACGCCAAGTGAGGTCTCACCAGCGCTCTGTACAATACGCCAAGTGAGGTCTCACCAGCGCTCTGTACAATACTCCAAGTGAGGTCTCACCAGCGCTCTGTACAATACTCCAAGTGAGGTCTCACCAGTGCTCTGTACAATACTCCAAGTGAGGTCTCACCAGTGCTCTGTACAATACTCTAAGTGAGGTCTCACCAGTGCTCTGTATAATACTCCAAGTGAGGTCTCACCAGTGCTCTATACAATACTCCAAGTGAGGTCTCACCAGCGGTCTGTACAATACGCCAAGTGAGGTCTCACCAGCGCTCTGTACAATACTCCAAGTGAGGTCTCACCAACGCTCTGTACAATACTCCAAGTGAGGTCTCACCAGCGCTCTGTACAATATTTCAAGTGAGGTCTTACCAGTGCTCTGTACAATGGCATGAGCACTTCCCTCTTCCTACTGCTAATTCCTAATGTTGTCTATGTGTGTCCCAGCAGCTGGTGGGGATATGCTACATAACACCTGAATTTATGTCATTCTGCTTTTTAATTAAATTACTTATTAAAGCTTTATACACTTATTCTTAATCACTTTATTGTTATTTCGCTCTAAAAGCGATATAGCTTTTGTTGGTTTTGTTCTCTTTGCCACTATATTCGAACATTTGCGTTACCCCCCGACTTTTTTCTACTTCAGTTATGCGGCCATCTTTGTTCTATTAGACCCCCCACTTTTCTCATTTAAAATCATTTTGGGACTTAAAGGACAACTGTTTAATTGGAAGTTTGCAGGAAGTGTAGCCATTGTGCGAAATCATAGAATACCAATACCAAGTACCCCATTGAGTCCGCTTTACTCCATATCTCTCGATCAGCGGGCAGACATTTTGTTTAGAATGTTGATACAGACGAGTCATATCTTTCTGTCACCTGACCCAAGATTCTAAACAATATGTCCGCCCCTTGATAAGGCATTGTCTGCATACGCTATGTATGCTAAAGTCTGTAGGGCATAGAATGCAGACAGTTATATGTTCTGTGAAACAAGATGGAAAGACACACACTTATTCTTCTTCTTCTTGGATTACAAACAAACAGACATTGTTTATATAGTGCTTTCAAAACGCATATATATAGAGATATATTGAGAGAGCAGAACGTTCACGGAACAAATTAGCGCGAATTAGTTAAATGCTTCATCGAAAAGGTGAGAAAGTGTCCAAAAACATCACAAACTCACACTCTAGACCAGTGATGACCAAGGTTTTTAGTGCCTTCTGTTCTGCAGGGTTCCTGCGATTATGTTTCTCGCTCTCCCTTTTCTATCTGTTTTGTTTCCCCTTCTCTCGGGTTATTGTCCCCTTACCTTTCCTGCCCCCATCTCGTGAGCTCCACTTACCTCCATGTGTGATGAAACGCCACCCCAGCGGCTGCAGCGTGCCGGAGGTTGGCCGTCGCTGATCTAGAGGATTTTTTGAGACTTTCTCGTCTTTTCTCAGAAGCCTTCACACTACATAAGGTTACCGTTTATTTGTATCCGTAGCAGTTGTAGACCTTGTTAGGGAAAGGATACTGAGAACTAGAATGACGAGACCGAACAGAGTTAGAAGGCAGCGAAGATGTCCGGTCCAGCAGTACCACTGTGCATGCGCCATCCGGTAGGTCAGGATAGACTGTAAGAAAATGAACAGCATGCTGGTTGGAAACGCGACACCTGCTCCAATGTAGTGCAGCACTTTGGCATGGTCCACCTGCGAAAAAACACACGGAATTACACAGCTGAACGGCTATGCCGGGAGATTAGCATCTGTATAACGTAGGCTTTGACCAGGAGGCTACAGATCTGCCCACTGGGCCTCTGAATCAAATTGTCCCACCAATGAAGACAGACAACGCCTAACGCGTTTCGGGTCCCATTAGGACTACCTCATATGCGCTACCCTCCCTAAACTAGCCACAGAAAAGAGGAGTCCGGTACGATGATGGCGACTGAGCAGACTCCTATGACCAGAGATCATCTGCTTCTGCATTTAGAAGCCCCGGAGCAATTAGTTTCAGTGTTAAACTACAAGAGGTCTGTAAATAGTATTCAAGTTAAAAAAAACAAACAACATATATATTAGAAACATGTACAACAAAGAGAAAATATGCTAGGTGGAAATACTCCCGAGCAGGGCTCTCTACCTCATGTATCAGTCTGTCTCTGTTCCGAGCAGGGCTCTCTACCTCATGTATCAGTCTGTCTCTGTTCCGAGCAGGGCTCTCCACCTCATGTATCAGTGTCTCTGTTCCGAGCAGGGCTCTCCACCTCATGTATCAGTCTGTCTCTGTTCCGAGCAGGGCTCTCCACCTCATGTATCAGTGTCTCTGTTCAGAGCAGGGCTCTCTGCCTCATGTATCAGTGTCTCTGTTCAGAGCAGGGCTCTCTACCTCATGTATCAGTCTGTCCCGAGCAGGGCTCTCTACCTCATGTATCAGTCTGTCTCTGTTCCGAGCAGGGCTCTCTACCTCATGTATCAGTCTCTCTGTTCCGAGCAGGGCTCTCTGCCTCATGTATCAGTCTCTCTGCTCTGAGCAGGGCTCTCTGCCTCATGTATCAGTCTGTGTCTGTTCATCTAATGTACCATGCAGTTCCTTTCTATGCTCTGTCCATAAGTGGTAAGTCTGTCTTGTGCATGTGCTCCAAGAGGTCCGTGTTTAAAATGGACTAAGAGGCAAAAGGTGATCATTGTTGAGCGGATTTGTGTGTGCCTACCCAGAATCCCTTGCAGTGGTGGTAGCGCTGTGAATGTGAGATTTCTGGCATGTTTGGTGTGTGCAGATTTGTCTGTGTAATGCCTCTGCTACCCACTGAAGGGGGATTTTCCTATCACCAATAGTTAAATAGTTTGTTCTTCATGCTCTGTACCAAGCACTATGTAAATTGTTGGCGTTATATAAATAAATGTGAATATAATAGAATTTCTTCACCGGTCTCCTAGCTCAATAAACCCTTCGTCCCCCCCCCCCCCCTTTAATAACCATCTGGAGAGAAACAAATCTCTTGCAATGTAAACAGAGCTTTACCAGGCAGACACACTCACTGGGAATAAAAGCTTCCACAAATGTAACAAGACACATTACAGGCTTTGAAAACATTCCAGAAAATAAACAGAAGAGAAGCACAATGGCTTCTCAGTGTGAACTGCACACAGACAAAACTGTGTCGGCTAGGATTCCTGTGATAACCAGCCCGAACTGTTTCTCTTTGTTAAACTGTACATGCATCAAATTAGTCTAACCACATCTGTGGAGAGGGAAGGGCTGGCATCCTCTGGGCCCCGGGGAGGGCTGGCATCCTCTGGGCCCGGGGAGGGCTAACATCCTCTGGCCCCGGGGAGGGCTGGCATCCTCTGGGCCCGGGGAGGGCTGGCATCCTTTGGCCCCGGGGAGGGCTGGCATCCTTTGGCCCCGGGGAGGGCTGGCATCCTCTGGGCCCGGGGAGGGCTGGCATCCTCTGGGCCCCGGGGAGGGCTGGCATCTTCTGGCCCCGGGAGCGCTGGTATCCTCTGGCCCCGGGGAGGGCTGGCTTCCTCTGGCCCCTGGGAGGGCTGGTATATTCTGGCCCCGGGGAGGGAAGGCATCCTCTGGCCCCGGGGAGGGCTGGCATCCTCTGGCCCCGGGGAGGGCTGGCATCCTCTGGGCCCGGGGAGGGCTGGCATCCTCTGGGCCCGGGGAGGGCTGGCATCCTCTGGGCCCCAGGGAGGGCTGGCATCCTTTGGCCCCGGGGAGGGCTGGCATCCTCTGGGCCCGGGGAGGGCTGGCATCCTCTGGGCCCGGGGAGGGCATCTTCTGGCCCCGGAAGCGCTGGTATCCTCTGGCCCCGGGGAGGGCTAGCTTCCTCTGGCCCCTGGGAGGGCTGGTATATTCTGGCCCCGGGGAGGGAAGGCATCCTCTGGCCCCGGGGAGGGCTGGCATCCTCTGGCCCCGGGGAGGGCTGGCATCCTCTGGCCCCGGGGAGGGCTGGCATCCTCTGGGCCCGGGGAGGGCTGGCATCCTCTGGGCCCGGGGAGGGCTGGCATCCTCTGGGCCCCAGGGAGGGCTGGCATCCTTTGGCCCCGGGGAGGGCTGGCATCCTCTGGGCCCGGGGAGGGCTGGCATCCTCTGGGCCCGGGGAGGGCATCTTCTGGCCCCGGAAGCGCTGGTATCCTCTGGCCCCGGGGAGGGCTAGCTTCCTCTGGCCCCTGGGAGGGCTGGTATATTCTGGCCCCGGGGAGGGAAGGCATCCTCTGGCCCCGGGGAGGGCTGGCATCCTCTGGCCCCGGGGAGGGCTGGCATCCTCTGGCCCCGGGGAGGACAAAAATAATTTGCAATTTTATCAGCTTATCCATTATATTCAAAGACAGACAAGACAGACAGATAGGGCAGTGGCTGAGTGGGAATGCATTTTGATCCAGTTTCCCCTTGTCTACCTCAGATCCAGAAATATAGACGAGAGAGAGAGGCTGTGAAGTGGGAGAACCGTGAGGGTCTCTCCTCTCACACAAGTGCATGTCTTTGGGGTCTGCGTAGAAGAACAAAATACTGAGCATCCCTGTCCTCGGGGCTACTGATCCCAGTCAGAGCCTCGTCTGAAGAAGATGGCTGCCCGGCCTACGCACAGCGTCATTTAGAAGTTAAAAGCAGTGCAGCCCCAGCCAACAGAGTCAGGACGTATGTCTTAAATCAAAAAAGATTTTTCTGCCGTCCACTTCACAATATTCACGACGGCTATCACTTCCTTCTTTCAATTATTCAGCTGTGTTAAGGTTTTTTGGAAAACATGATTGGGGCGAGCCTTTGGGGTGTGTGTCCTGTGCAGCCGCACAGACTGCAATGCCCAGAGAGCGCCAGGATCAAGGTCATGCCAAGGCACCCTGGTGGCAAGGAGCTCGGTAATCAGTCGGAAGGAGTGCTCGGAATTGGGGATGAGCAGGGTAGGAACATCCAATCAGGCTCCGACTCTCCCTACGGCTCACTACATCCAAATGTGCGGAGCGCCAGGTGTCACATGACATCCCGCTACTCCCATATACAGGGAGGGACAGCAGCAGCCCCCGAACTACCAGTGACGGGTAACAGATAGTAACATGTTTATTTATTCTCTCTTAAAAAAAAACAGAAAAACATGTAAAAATGTGTGTGAAAAAAATGGCATGTTAAAGGCCTTCTGGTAACCTGAACACGTTTTATTCTGTGAAGGTAGAGAAATCGAAAATAATCCCTACATTGCATTAGCACCACACTAAGACTACTGTATTTTGTAAGTGTTCTTCCACGAAATTAGTACAACTGAAGAAAGAAATAAGTTGTAATATGCTCGGGGCTTACTTTTTTTTTTTCCCTGTTCGTTTTTTTTTTAAAGAGATCCCGTCACTTCAACATGTTTTATATTATGTATAGAATTAAAATTTTGAAAAAAAGAACTATACATTGTACTAGCAAAATAACACGCAGACGCCTACATTAGGAGCAATACATAGGTTTTAAGCCTGTCTGTGGAGCCTCCCTTTCTAGATATCACATGTGTAATTTGCATATCAAGGCACAAGGTGATGTCATCAACAGGAGACTCAGTGGACACCTTTAACGTGCATTTTTAATTGCATCTTAATTTATGTAATTACATGCAATTTTGCCAAGACAACGTATAGATCATTCTATATCCTTTAGACAGAAGCAGTGCGGAGGCAGAGCCCCTTTATGGTTCAAAGTCAGTCAATCTATGTGGATTACTAGAATGACAAGGGCCTTAGCAGGTACTAAAGTGCAAACATGACATTTTCCTCAGCACAAAATCAGGGACAGCTGCCTCTCGCCGAGTTTTTTGTTAAACATTTGCTCGTTTTCACAATTGCCCATTCATTAGTCAATATAATCCACATTTTGACCAGGACATCATTTAAAGTGAAACTCTCGTGGGATTAGGGTTGCCACCTTTTCTTCAGAAAAATACCGGCCACGGTACTATCTCCATAGACTTAACAATGGCCTGATGCCAATTTTTTTTACCGGCCTGCCGGTAAAATACAGGCCAGGTGGCAACCCTACGTGTGAATATTACAGGGAGAAAATATTGTTTTTTTGTTTTTTTTTTGTAATCCCTGCCAAATTTCTAGCAAATGTAAAGCACAATAAAAAAAAATAATAAAAAAGAACCTTAGAAATGTTGTTTTAGCTTGAGCGCGATGCTGGCTGCCAAGCATTGTGGGATGGTGACATTACCATTTGGGGAGGGACGATGTGGTATTTTTTTTTTAGAAGACGAATGCAAGTGACAGGTAAGTCGTACTTTCCAACTGTTGCCCCCCCCCGACAAACCGGGATGCTGGGGGCTGAGCTTGGGAGGTCGGGTGTCCACTTCCATCTATTTATTATATTATAATAACCCTCAGCCAACAGATGTTCTTAGCATACTAAACAATTAAAATACAATGGAAATATAAAAAGAAAGTCCTCTCCATATATTCCAATAATATGGTTTAGCATTTTATTTCTGCCTAGGATGGCAGACTGGAGGGGGCGGCAGCAGTTCGGAGGGGGCGGCAGCAGAGCCTACACTACTCATTAACTTGTGCTGTCCAGTCAAATGTGGGTATGTCTCTCCATTAATACGGTCTTTACACAGTGTGGGGTCACTTAGCGCTTCATATTCCCTGCTCTATTAGGCTTCGCCCATTGGCATCCTCGGAACGCCTTGTCAAACGCTGGCAAGTATTCAATGCTGATGCAGCAGATAAAAGGCCAGCAAATAAACAATACTATATAATAGTACACAGCATTCCCCGACGGAATTACATAAAAAATAAAAAGTAAAATACAACCTTTAAAAGTATTGTTAATCAGGTGCCACGGTAATCTATTCCAAAGAAAAATACGTGCCAATTTTTTTAAAATTATTTTTAATTGGATACAAATTTTATACTAAAAAGCAATGAGAGCTTGACACGATTATAGATTAATTGTACAAAACGACGATTATTTTTGCCAGAATGAGTCAGACTCGCCTGTTCTTCCCATAGCTGGGTGTGTATTCCTGGCTTAGTGTTTTACAAGGATAATCTCCCTGTCATCAGAAAGGCACATTTTTTTTTGTTCTTTCACATGTACAGTTTTGCAAAGATCACGCAGAGCTCGCTCGTTTTTCCAAAATGCAAAACATGTGCATTGCACAGGCAGATCAAAGAAATGTGTACTGTATCCTTCCATCAGCGACACATTACTCCATATGCATGTGGTATTGTGTAACAGGGATACCCAGTGTACATATAAAAACTTAACTGATCGTGCAACCGGCACTTCCACCTCCCATGTCCAACGTTTTTTTTGGTTTTTTTCAAAGTTATGTTTTGTTTTTTTAATTTTAGTTAAAGGAGGACTAAACTTTACTTTTCACTTGTGCTTCTAACATAGAATAATAAGTGAAAAAATAGTTGCCCATAGTGTGAGGATTAATTGGCATGTACTATTTAGAGAACATGCCAGGGGGATGGGACTCTTCATCGCGGCTGCTTCCGCGCAGCCGCTTCACCGCCGACTCTGCACCGCAAGACAGATCGTCGCTGGAGATTTCATCGCTAAAGGTAAGTATTTTACCTATTTTAGTTTGGTTAGAATTAGGGTTTAGGGGGTTATAATTAGGGTTTAGGGGGTTAATTTTAATATTAGGGTTCGGGGTTAATTTTAGTATTAGGGGTTGGGAGTTAGTATTAGGGTTAGTATTAGGGTTTAGGGGGTTAATTTTAGTATTAGGAGTTAGGGGTTAGTATTAGAGTTTAGGGGGTTCATTTTAGTATTAGGGGTCGGGGGTTAGTATTAGAGTTTAGGGGGTTAGTATTAGGGTTTAGGGGGTTAATTTTAGTATTAGGGGTCGGGGGTTAGTATTAGGGTTTAGGGGGTTAGTATTAGGGGTCGGGGGTTAGTATTAGGGTTAGTATTAGGGTTTAGGGGGTTAATTTTAGTATTGGGGTTAATTTTAGTGTTAGTATTGGGGTTAATTTTAGTATTGGGGTTTGGGGGGACACTTTGGGGGGGAATCATTTATTAGGGGGGTATTTTTGTTTCACTTGTACATTCTTCATTGCTGACAGTTCAGCGTTCTAACTGCCGCGCTGAACTGTCAGCGATGAAGATGCGGCGCGGAAGTGTCCTAGACCCCATGCCAGTCAATCCTGTCACCAGCAGCTGCCATTTTTCCATAGGAAGCAGGCAGCCCAGTCTGGCCGGCGACTGGCTAGCGCAGAGAGAGACCCTTGTTTTTGCAGCCCCTCCTACTTTTATTCCTGAACCCCTGGCACACAGTTCACCAGTCAGATATCTTTCCAATTGCATAGTAGGGGCTGGGGACTTTGTGAATTAAATAAAGTAGAACATAGGTGCTCCCCCACCCCGCCCCAAAATAGGTTCAATAAAGTTAATCATTGGGTGGTAAAACAAGCCCCCCTAAAAAAGGTTTGTTGTCCTTTAAGATACACGTCTGGTTTACTTGGAAAATGAAGGCCATCATTTTTTTAACTGTTGCTTCTGTCTAGAAGATGTTTCTCCTAGGAACATGTAGAACTATGGTGTATGGGACATAGATTAAACATGCGATGTCCTCCTGTCCTCCTTAGACTGTAATGTAGACTGAAGATGACTTGTTCTTAGAATGTTCGTTTCTATCGTGTGTTTTGGCCGGATGGCCAAAGACTTTCTATTAATCATAAACAATCTTACCTGAAAGCAACCAACCATAGAAAGGCCCGCAGCACAAATCCATCCCAAGGCAAAGGAAACGGTGTTGAGCAAGGAAGGGCCATATCGCTCAATAACGAAGGCATATCTGAGCAGCCCAATGAGCATAACTGAAAGACACAAATGAATAAATATGTTTAGGGGTGCAGGAACACTATGTATGTTACCTTAGGAGATACAGTTCTAATGACTGCACTCTCACTTACTAAACCAGGGGAAGGCAAACCTTTTGGCACTCCAGATGTTGTGAACTTCCATTTCCCTTGATGGTTTGCCAACGTTACGGCTGTAAGAGTATTATAAGAGATGTAGTACACAACATCTGGTGTGCGGAAGGTTCCCTACCCCTGTGCGAAACAATACTTGAATTTAACAATACTTTAATATCATCAGTTATCTCCCCAATGTGTCATTGGGGTTGTTAAGTCACATTGTCACGTGTCTCTCATTGATCAAGATTGGACCACTCAGTCCAAAGACGAAAACTCGGAATACCTGACGGTATCAGACATGATTTTCGCACACGTTTTTTTCTTGCCAACTAATCCAGCTTCATGCCGTCATTCTATGGTGGCTAAACTTAAACTCAGGCTACACCGAGATCACCGAAAAGTGACCTCTTATCCGGCACGAAAACCGGTCAACGGGATATGGACGATTTTTGTGGCAACATTTCGGCAGTCGAACTCCAATGGAGTATGACTGCCGAAATGGTATCCTGGGTCCACCCCAAAAGACTTTAACGGGGATAACTTTGGCTTATTTCGTGGACATTTTGGGAGGAGCTCTATATTATTATTTTTTTTTTTTTTTTAAACACATTCAAATAAATTAATATTACACAACATATTATATTAATGTTTTTTTTTTTTATATATATATAGCAATATATGTGATATAAAAACTTTACAAATCTATTTTTCATTGGCATGGCAATAGTTTTAACATGCCATAATAGCATATGCCACTGAGTAACCCCGAGTAAAGTCAGAGTATGGCCACGTATACATTCATACAGATATTATCATATATCATGTTATACACTGCCATAACAGCTCTTGCGGTATAACAATGCCGGTGAGGTCATGTCAGCTATAGGTTGGCAGCATATCACTAATTATTGTTCAATGTGAACTGCTGTTAGGGTATAGGAGAATGGTATACCTCCCAACTTCTCTCCCCGGCGAATCGGGTACACTGGGGGGTGGAGTCTGTGGAGGGGGCGGAGTCTGGGGAGGGGGTTGTCAGTGCTACCGCTCATGTGCGGTAACACGGTCACCCATTTTTGATCCTGGTGACAGTGTTACCGCAAATCTACTGCTCCTTGGTTTCTCACCTCCATACCCAGTGATTTCTTCTAAAAATAGAAAACGAAGACCCCAGAAAGATATAAAGATTATTTTACAAGGGGTTTAATTAGCAGAACACGACCAATTTATTAAAATACATTTTAAATTCTTCTCATTATTCTCTCCGAGCCACGGATCACCTTTGAGAGCGATGCCCGCTACTGAACCACTACGCGTGGAAGCAGGTCTACTGAAGTCTAAGCACTCAGGAATTTAGCAAACTTGGATTGAACCAAAAGAACCCAATTAACTGAGACCGCAAAAGGAACGTTTATTAAAAAAAA
This sequence comes from Pelodytes ibericus, assembly GCA_036172795.1. NCBI lineage: Eukaryota > Metazoa > Chordata > Amphibia > Anura > Pelodytidae > Pelodytes > Pelodytes ibericus. The sequence continues at coordinate 5,991,789 of CM069867.1, read as the reverse complement.
GTCATATATAATAGCTTGAAAAAACAATGAGCTTTCATGCTTCAGGCTGAATTACAGCGCAGACCTCCTGTTTTGGACTTGGTAGGTCTCGTTTCCCAGAACGTATTACGCTGACTGTAATATAATACTGTGTGTTATGGAATATCCCTACTAAATAGCGTACAGTGGCGGAAACAGACCGTTACAGTGCAACTGTTGGGAAAAAAATACGTTTAGCTGAAAGACTGCATCACATGTAGCTATTTTACATAGAAACATAGAATGTGTCACAGGCAGATAAGAACCATTCGGTCCATCTAGTCTGCCCAATTTTCTAAATACTTGTATTAGTCCCCAGTTCCCTATCTTATATCTAGGATAGCCTTGTGCCTATCCCACGCATGCTTAAACTCCTTCACTGGATTAACCTCTACCACTTCCACTGGAAGACTATTCCATGCATCCACTACCCTCTCAGTAAAGTAATACTTTCATTAGTCCGTGGCCTTATCTTATAGCTAGGATAGCCTTGTGCCCATCCCACGCATGCTTAAACTGCTTCACTGTATTAACCTCTACCACTTCTACTGGAAGACTATTCCATACATCCACTACCCTCTCAGTAAAGTAATACTTTCATTAGTCCTTGGCCTTATCTTATATCTAGGATAGCCTTATACCTATCCCACGCATGCTTAAACTCCTTCACTGTATTAACCTCTACCACTTCTACTGGAAGACTATTCCATACATCCACTACCCTCTCAGTAAAGTAATACTTTCATTAGTCCCTGACCTTATCTTATATCTAGGATAGCCTTATACCTATCCCATGCATGCTTAAACTCCATCACTGTATTAACCTCTACCACTTCTACTGGAAGACTATTCCATGCATCCACTACCCTCTCAGTAATGTAATACCTTCATTAGTCCCTGGCCTTATCTTATATCTAGGATAGCCTTATACCTATCCCATGCATGCTTAAACTCCTTCACTGTATTAACCTCTACCACTTCTACTGGAAGACTATTCCATGCATCCACTACCCTCTCAGTAATGTAATACTTTCATTAGCCCATGGCCTTATCTTATATCTAGGATAGCCTTATACCTATCCCATGCATGCGTAAACTCCTTCACTGTATTAATCTCTACCACTTCTACTGGAAGACTATTCCATGCATCCACTACCCTCTCTATAAAGTAATACTTTCATTAGTCCCCAGTTCCCTATCTTATATCTAGGATAGCCTTATAGCTATCCCATGCATACTTAAACTCCTTCACTGTATTAACCTCTACCACTTCTACTGGAAGACTATTCCATGCACCCACTACCCTCTCAGTAATGTAATACTTTCATTAGCCCATGGCCTTATCTTATATCTAGGATAGCCTTATACCTTTCCCATGCATGCTTAAACTCCTTCACTGTATTAACCTCTACCACTTCTACTGGAAGACTATTCCATGCATCCACTACCCTCTCAGTAATGTAATACTTTCATTAGCCCATGGCCTTATCTTATATCTAGGATAGCCTTATACCTATCCCATGCATGCGTAAACTCCTTCACTGTATTAATCTCTACCACTTCTACTGGAAGACTATTCCATGCATCCACTACCCTCTCTATAAAGTAATACTTTCATTAGTCCCCAGTTCCCTATCTTATATCTAGGATAGCCTTATAGCTATCCCATGCATACTTAAACTCCTTCACTGTATTAACCTCTACCACTTCTACTGGAAGACTATTCCATGCACCCACTACCCTCTCAGTAATGTAATACTTTCATTAGTCCCTGGCCTTATCTTATATCTAGGATAGCCTTATACCTATCCCATGCATGCTTAAACTCTTTCACTGTATTAACCTCTACCACTTCTACTGGAAGACTATTCCATGCATCCACTACCCTCTCAGTAAAGTAATACTTCCTGATATTACTTTAAATCTTTGCCCCTGTAATTTAAGACTATGTCCTCTAGTTGTGGTAGTTTTCTTCATTTAATTATACTCTCCTCCGTTACTGTGTTGATTCCCTTTATGTATATAAATGTTTCTATCATATCCCCCCTGTTACGTCTTTCCTCCAAGCTATACATGTTAAGAGAAATGCTTTAATGAAAGAATAAAAATAAAGTATCGTATAGAGACCTGCTTGTATAGCTCTATCAGGGAGCAGCCATTTTGTTTGGAATCTTCGGTCAAATGCAGGAAGATCTGCCCCAAGATGTCAGCCCCTTTATATACAAGCAAAGAGGGCTCAATACGGTACTTTACTGGTATTATTTCATTAAAGCATTGTTGTCCTTTAACGTTCCTGGTGCAAAATCAGTTAGTCAGAGTCAATATAATCAGTCAGAGTCAATATAATTGGATCCTTTACGTGTTCGAATTCGTTGTAAACAAGTAGAGTGGGTTTTGGACAGATATGGTTTAATGTATTCCAGATACGAAAAGAGCCAAAAAAAAAAAAAAAATGGGTTGCGTACTGTGTATCTCATGGAAACAGGATGTAAGGGAACTGGTGCCAAAATCAGAGCAACTTCCCATGTGCCCGACGTGCAAGTTGGTGCAATCAGAACAGGGCAAGGCCTCTGGGCGCAGGGAGTTATGGGATTGGTTAAGTACAATGCATATAGGGTTACCACCCAGCAGGCCGATAATCCATTGGCTGGAGACCAATTCTAATTATATGGAGGCAATTGAAAGACGGTATTTATTTATTTTTTTAAAGAAAAGATGGCAGCCCTAAATGCTAAATTATATTATAGTAACATTGGCCATTTATATCCACATTTAGCCAAAGTCCATCAAACGCTACATAGTAGGAGTAAAAAAAACAAAAACAAAAAAACAATTAAAAAGGAAAGGTGAGATGGGGTGAGGTTTACTCTCGCTTTAAGAAATAATTAAACTTACATTATTGTCTAAAAAGTATTTAGGTAGATCGTGTTTAAACCTGCCAGCACAGGCAGATGGGAAGTGTATGTGAATAGGACAGTGAATGGGAATATAAACGGGAATGCGAATGGAGAATGTAGCCCCTGGGTGGGCGGGGATTCTTGACAGGGTACTGAATAGGGATGAATCCCATTGGCTAGTTAATATGAAGGGCAGGAGTTATGCGTTACTTGGGAATATGGGGAGATTAGACAGGTTCCCCCACTCACCCTCCTTTATTTAGTCACAGCCTTGGCAGAAGCTTGCCAGGTATCCAGGGGGTTTAAAGGGACTGAGGTATCACCTAAAACATTGCTTATACTAATGTTTAGGAGATACAGTGCCTTTAATGGATAAAAGATTGGTGTCGGCGTCAACGAGACTCTGGCGGGAGGTTTGATCGGGATCATGGCGTCTCGACAACCACCTGGAAACCTGTACTCGCTTGGATGGTTTTCGATGGGTGAAAGAAATCTGGTTATGTTAGTCATTGTCATGTATGGTTGACATAGGTTTGTTGAAAGTTCAATAAAAAAAAAAAATGCTAAAGTTTGGTTACAATGACTAGCCGTGTTGAATAAAAAGTTTGTCCGTGGCCTTCATACCCCATCCTTGATTGTGGTACATTTTGAAGGTACACATGTCTTGTGAGTGCAAATAAACAATAAAGGTGTAAAAACAGATAGGAAGATTGGCAGTAAAATAGGAGGAAGTAGAATAACAGTGGGAAGAGGGGAAGGAGCCACTCAGTTATACTCTGATGTCTGCGCTGGAGTGGAAGAGTGGACAAGGACAAAAAACAATAATTAGATGAACCCTTTAATACAGCATTTTTAAAGTTTATTTTTAAGGTTGAGTCCCTCTTTAACAAGATAAAAAGGGGAGTTCACATTAAAAAAAATACTTTTTTTGGTACTGTCCCCTCAAAACAGCCTTATTAATAGCACCACTGTTTATCTCTCCGTCTCACACAGTCAGTCTTGGAGCCCCGATCAATACATCCTGCTATATACCACTTCCTCAAGAGAAGTGGGATAAAGTTTGTGGTCAGGATATACACTGCAGGTTTCGCAATCACAGAAGTTGAAGAGAGATAGTTGTACGTACCTATAAAGAAAACAGCCACTTTACTGAGAGGTCCCCACCCCCCTGGCCCCCACTCACCAAAACATATATATAGGAGTAGGGATATGTAAAGTGTATGTCCAAGACCATCAGTATCCGTGGCAAGCCACGCAGCCACGCAGCCACAACAGCCTATTGTCAGACACAAAATTAGCTTGAACATACCTTCCAAACATCTAGGGACCCAAGTCCTGGCGTGCCAAAGGGGGTCAAGGTCAAGGGTCGATACTTACCAACATTGTTTTTTTCATTCCAGGATTGATGGAGTTAGGTGTGACCAGGCAACACTGAGCTCCAGGCTACCCGTACACACAGTCTGGATCTCTTTTACATACGTAATTTAAATGTAATGTTGCCTGAGGACAGTGACAGTGCAATATACTGTGCATGGGCAGTATTATTGCTGGAACAGGTCCAAATTTGATGGGACAGGACTTTCTAGGCAAATTCAGGATTCTTGTCAACTATCCTGGTGCAAGGCTATTTGCCACCATAGGCATGTTTTGTTGTTCCCATTCGCAGTCATTTTATACCAGGCACATACATTCCACATGCCCCCTTACTCCCAACTTTACTACATAATTTATGACTCCCACTCAAACCGGTTCACTACATCCCCCGTTTCCACGCACCAGCTTGAACCCCCCTCTCCCCTCTTGGTTTCCTATATAGATGGCAGCCTGGAGGTCTGTGTGCTCCCTGGACACTCTGACAGTGTGAGGAAGCGTGTCGCTGATGGATCATGGGCTTATCAAGTCGGCAACAAAATCTGGAAAGTGTGCGTAATTTCTAGAAGATGGGTAGTAAGGAATTGGTTGTCCATTTAATGGAACCACCAACAACTAACTCAATGTGGTTTTTGAGGGCTCTAGGTGATATATCTGATGGGGGTACCTGTGCCAGCTGTTTTATCCCTACCTCTCATTCTCCTCACCCCCTCTGTCAATCCCTCATCCCCCCTGACAGTTATAATCCTTCTTCCAACTCTTCTCTCCCCAAAAACTAATTTCGACGATTTAGCCCCCTCTTCTTCTTGCCTACCTTTGGGCACTGGAAGGGTGGGGAAGTGCAAGCAGAGTGCACAGACCTCCCTGCTGCCCTCCACTAATTATACCCAAAGCTTTATTTCCACACAAGCAGCCCACCAGTCCCTCCCCCAAGGAATTTGGGGCCCTAAGCAGCCATCTAATTATAACTCCCTTACATGGTAAATCTGCCTAGGGTGGTGGGCTGGAGGGGTGAGAGCAGGGCCAGCTCTACCATTGTTGGTGGTACATGCTACTTACACAGACAGTCAGGTTAGATCACCAGAGAGCAATATGGCTTTGTGAACAGGAATGTGGGGGCAATATGGCTTTGTGAACAGGAATGTGGGGGCAATATGGCTTTGTGAACAGGAATGTGGGGGCAATATGGCTTCGTGGATAGGGATGTGGGGGAAATATGGCTTTGAGGACAGGGATGTGGGGGTAATATGGCTTCGTGGATAGGGATGTGGGGGCAATATGGCTTTGTGGACAGGGATGTGGGGGCAATATGGCTTTGTGGACAGGGATGTGGGGGCAATATGGCTTTGTGGACAGGGATGTGGGAGCAATATGGCTTTGTGGACAGGGATGTGGGAGCAATATGGCTTTGTGGACAGGGATGTGGGGGCAATATGGCTTTGTAGACAGGGATGTGGGGGCAATATGGCTTCATGGATAGGGATGGGGGGCAATATGGCTTTGTGAACAGGAATGTGGGGGCAATATGGCTTTGTGGACAGGGATGTGGGGGCAATATGGCTTTGTGAACAGGGATGTGGGGGTAATATGGCTTTGTGAACAGGGATGTGGGGGTAATATGGCTTTGTGGACAGGGATGTGGGGGTAATATGGCTTTGTGGACAGGGATGTGGGGGCAATATGGCTTTGTGAACAGGAATGTGCGGGTAATATGGCTTTGTGGACAGGGATGTGGGGGCAATATGGTTTTGTGGACAGGGATGTGGGGGCAATATGGCTTTGTGGACCGGGATGTGGGGGTAATATGGCTTTGTGGACAGGGATGTGGGGGCAATATGGCTTTGTGGACAGGAATGTGGGGGCAATATGGCTTTGTGAACAGGAATGTAGGGGCAATATGGCTTTGTGAACAGGAATGTGGGGGCAATATGGCTTCGTGGATAGGGATGTGGGGGCAATATGGCTTTGTGGACAGGAATGTGGGGGCAATATGGCTTTGTGAACAGGAAGGTAGGGGCAATATGGCTTTGTGAACAGGAATGTGGGGGCAATATGGCTTCGTGGATAGGGATGTGGGGGCAATATGGCTTTGTGAACAGGAATGTAGGGGCAATATGGCTTCGTGGATAGGGATGTGGGGGCAATATGGCTTTGTGGATAGGGATGTGGGGGCAATATGGCTTTGTGGACAGGGATGTGGGAGCAATATGGCTTTGTGGACAGGGATGTGGGAGCAATATGGCTTTGTGGACAGGGATGTGGGGGCAATATGGCTTTGTGGATAGGGATGTGGGGACAATATGGCTGTGGACAGGGATGTGGGAGCAATATGGCTTTGTGGACAGGGATATGGGGGCAATATGGCTTTGTGGACAGGGATGTGGGGGTAATATGGCTTTGTGGACAGCGATGTGGGGGCAATATGGCTTTGTGAACAGGAATGTGGGGGTAATATGGCTTTGTGGACAGGGATGTGGGGGCAATATGGCTTTGTGGACCGGGATGTGGGGGTAATATGGCTTTGTGGACAGGGATGTGGGGGCAATATGGCTTTGTGGACAGGGATGTGGGGGCAATATGGCTTTGTGAACAGGAATGTGGGGGCAATATGGCTTTGTGAACAGGAATGTAGGAGCAATATGGCTTTGTGAACAGGAATGTGGGGGCAATATGGCTTTGTGGACAGGGATGTGGGGGCAATATGGCTTTGTGGACAATGATGTGGGGGCAATCTGGCATCTTGGATAGGGATGTGGGGGCAATATGGCTTTGTGGACAGGGATGTGGGAGCAATATGGCTTTGTGGATAGGGATCTGGGGGCAATATGGCTTTGTGGACAATGATGTGGGGGCAATATGGCTTCGTGGATAGGGATGTGGGGGCAATATGGCATCTTTGATAGGGATGTGGGGGCATTATGGCTTCGTGGAAAGGGATGTGGGGGCAATATGGCTTCTTGGACAGAGAATGTGGCAGTATCTGGCACTGTGGTAAGGTGAAGAATGTAATGTGAGGAAGAGGTGCATCATGGAGAGCAAACAGTGCAACAAATAAGGGTTGGGTTGTACTCAGGCCTTCCTATTGATGACCACTGATGGCCAGTTACCAGCTGGATGACATGACCACAGTAGGGCTACGCATTGCCTGGTTTATGGACTTTGGGGTCATCTCTGATGGAGCCGATCATGCCATTATCCCCACACAGAGCCTCTATTTCCATAGCCTGTAACTGGAGTTACGATATGTATACATTCAGTCAGTCTCCAAATACATTCTGAATTTTAAACATTTGGCTTCGATCCTTCTTGGAGCATTTCCCAAGTTGTAGTTTAAACTACCTCCGTTTTCCATTTATCCTTGTGTACAGATCTGTTCCTGATAGATCCAACTTACAAGCCGTGCTTTGTGTCTATTCGACTAGAAGTAAAAGGAAACTAAAGTGTATATCACCCAGAACGTGTCAGCAGACGAGAACCAATAAGTTATGGAAAATGAGAAAACCTCATAGGTTGCATACTGGCGTTGCTAATCACAAACTTGCAATGTTATATCTGCTGGAACCTTTAGGAGAGTTGTTTGTTCTACAAGTGGTCCCGGTCACCATGCAAACCAATGGCATGTTCCTGTCGTTGGGACCAGTTTTAACACTTGGCCCCAGAATGCAGTTTGATAAATAATCTCAGCCGAGTGAAAAAGGATTTGTACCAGTTCGCCCACATTGCTCAAAGGTCTTTCCAGAGTCCATCAATCTCTATACCTCATCCCGTTCAAGACTGACTTATTCTAGATTATCCTGCTGCTAACAGGCTTTGGAGAGCACCTCTATAGTAAATACAAAACAAGACACGTAAGATTAGCCTTTATAAAGGAAGATACTCTATGCGTTGTCAGCCATGACAAGGGTATAGTTAAAGGCCAGGATAATGTTCCCCTTCACCCCCAATAAAGACAGACGCCAATGCTGGGAAAAATAAAGGCCATATTAATAAATATGTAAACGAATACCAGTGGTATAAATAACAAACGCGCCCCTTAAAAAAACCACACACGGCAATGACGCCCCCAAAAGGTAAATGGACTAGGGAGGGTGGGAGGCAAAATCAAGGTAGAAGTGTTGAACTGAAATGTCTGCCTTGCTAAAATGGCAGCCCGCTATTTATATGGACAAGCCCCTCCTCTATCTTAGGCGACCAATGACGATCCAATGCTGCGCTGCCCACCAGGGGCTTAACATTACCAACACATGGTGAAAGTAAATCTGTGCCTGAGGTCTTTCCATATGTGGCTTTGGGTCAGTCGTATCCGTTTATAATATGTATAGGGTTCAGCATGACAAAGGGCTTGGCAATGCAGCATCACCACAAACCTGGAAAGACCCTGGGATGTTGTCAAGCCCTCTAAGTAGGCTGGGCCAGACCACTGTCTCAGTCTGAACAGATTGAATATCGGATGACTACCATGCAGGGGCAGAAACACTGGCAGCCATATTGATAACGTCAATGTCGGATCCTCGGGGAATCCCCATCCTAGATGGCTAGGAGATGTTCCGTTGACATGATTCCGCTTAAGAAGTTCTCGTTTACGGTTGTTTAACCCCTTTCCAACACTAGAATGTTCTATGCCGTCTTAATCATCGGTCCTAAAAGACGTAAGGACAGCATAGAACGTCCAATGTATAACAGCTCATCGTCGGAGGTGTTGCAAACTGAACTACCGCGGCAGGTTCTATACATATTCCTCTTTAAACATAGCTGTAGGGTAATCCGTAAATCCTGGTCTGTTGGGTGGCCTGGTTTGGAGAACTGCTGAGCTTGGGTAAGCTGCCCCTTTTCTAAGTGTAGATCTTCCAAACAGACACATCGATGACGTCTACCTTGATCTTACGACGGACGGCACTGGGAATCATAGGTTTCTTGCTCCAACAATTACAGCTCATTACATTATTTTTAGATGTTCGCATCCACAGACAAATGCCAAGGAAAATGACTATCCACGGCCACTGCCAACATTATATTCAGTAATGCATTAGCCTGCGTACTGCAAAAGACGGATTGTCTGCTTGATTACAAGGGATGGACTATTGAATGAAAAAAATGATTTCATGTTTTTCCATTATCTAAATGTGAAACATCTCTAAGTGCAGTCGACTCCGATAGCGTTACATGGGTATTTTGTTCAATCTGTTATATGTGGATGTTTGTCTTAAAAGGATTGTTTGTATTCGAGGTATTGATAACTATACAGTACTAGAGAGATTATACATTTAAAGGGACAGTGAATTTTTTTCCATGGGCGTTCTGCATCTTGCAACTCTCCCCGTCTACCTAAAAAAGGGAAAATAAAGTTTACTATAGCTGTCGCTATAGTAAGTGTCCTGCCTAAGCTCCTCCTTTTGTCATGGAATTAGGAAGCCCCGGCGAAATTACTTTCAATATCAAAAGGAAAAAGAAAAAAAATAGTGCATTTAACATATATTACACATATGTACAATATAAATAACATAATCTGGGTGGAACTGTCCCTTTGACAGGGACTAAATACTAAAAGTATTTTGTAATTAGAAAATTATATTTGGTCTTAAAATTTGTATTTATTGGTATTAAAGACCCAACCAATACTAACGTTGGAACAACATTTTGGGGTTACTGTTGAGTTAGAGGATTGGTGCCAGTGGGATTTACTATACATCGGTCTACAGTAAAGGAGGAGAGTATATTTATATGAAGAAAAACTACCACAACTAGAGGACATAGTCTGAAATTAGAGGGGCAACGATTTAAAAGTGATATCAGGAAGTATTACTTTACTGAGAGGGTAGTGGATGTATGGAATAGTCTTCCAGTAGAAGTGGTAGAGGTTAATACAGTGAAGGAGTTTAAGCATGCATGGGATAGGTATAAGGCTATCCTAGATATAAGATAAGGCCAGGGACTAATGAAAGTATTACTTTACTGAGAGGGTAGTGGATGTATGGAATAGTCTGCCAGCAGAAGTGGTAGGTGTTAATACAGTGAAGGAGTTTAAGCATGCGTGGGATAGGTATAAGGCTATCCTAGATATAAGATAAGGCCAGGGACTAATGAAAGTATTACTTTACTGAGAGGGTAGTGGATGTATGGAATAGTCTTCCAGTAGAAGTGGTAGAGGTTAATACAGTGAAGGAGTTTAAGCATGCATGGGATAGGTATAAGGCTATCCTAGATATAAGATAAGGCCAGGGACTAATGAAAGTATTACATTACTGAGAGGGTAGTGGGTGCATGGAATAGTCTTCCAGTAGAAGTGGTAGAGGTTAATACAGTGAAGGAGTTTAAGCATACGTGGGATAGGTATAAGGCTATCCTAGATATAAGATAAGGTCAGGGACTAATGAAAGTATTACTTTACTGAGAGGGTAGTGGATGTATGGAATAGTCTTCCAGTAGAAGTGGTAGAGGTTAATACAGTGAAGGAGTTTAAGCATGCGTGGGATAGGTATAAGGCTATCCTAGATATAAGATAAGGCCAGGGACTAATGAAAGTATTACATTACTGAGAGGGTAGTGGATGTATGGAATAGTCATCCAGTAGAAGTGGTATAGGTTAATACAGTGAAGGAGTTTAAGCATGCGTGGGATAGGTATAAGGCTATCCTAGATATAAGATAAGGCCAGGGACTAATGAAAGTATTACTTTACTGAGAGGGTAGTGGATGTATGGAATAGTCTTCCAGTAGAAGTGGTAGAGGTTAATACAGTGAAGGAGTTTAAGCATGCATGGGATAGGTATAAGGCTATCCTAGATATAAGATAAGGCCAGGGACTAATGAAAGTATCACTTTACTGAGAGGGTAGTGGATGTATGGAATAGTCTTCCAGTAGAAGTGGTAGAGGTTAATACAGTGAAGGAGTTTAAGCATGCATGGGATAGGTATAAGGCTATCCTAGATATAAGATAAGGCCAGGGACTAATGAAAGTATTACTTTACTGAGAGGGTAGTGGATGTATGGAATAGTCTGCCAGCAGAAGTGGTAGGTGTTAATACAGTGAAGGAGTTTAAGCATGCGTGGGATAGGTATAAGGCTATCCTAGATATAAGATAAGGCCAGGGACTAATGAAAGTATTACTTTACTGAGAGGGTAGTGGATGTATGGAATAGTCTTCCAGTAGAAGTGGTAGAGGTTAATACAGTGAAGGAGTTTAAGCATGCATGGGATAGGTATAAGGCTATCCTAGATATAAGATAAGGCCAGGGACTAATGAAAGTATTACATTACTGAGAGGGTAGTGGGTGCATGGAATAGTCTTCCAGTAGAAGTGGTAGAGGTTAATACAGTGAAGGAGTTTAAGCATACGTGGGATAGGTATAAGGCTATCCTAGATATAAGATAAGGTCAGGGACTAATGAAAGTATTACTTTACTGAGAGGGTAGTGGATGTATGGAATAGTCTTCCAGTAGAAGTGGTAGAGGTTAATACAGTGAAGGAGTTTAAGCATGCGTGGGATAGGTATAAGGCTATCCTAGATATAAGATAAGGCCAGGGACTAATGAAAGTATTACATTACTGAGAGGGTAGTGGATGTATGGAATAGTCATCCAGTAGAAGTGGTATAGGTTAATACAGTGAAGGAGTTTAAGCATGCGTGGGATAGGTATAAGGCTATCCTAGATATAAGATAAGGCCAGGGACTAATGAAAGTATTACTTTACTGAGAGGGTAGTGGATGTATGGAATAGTCTTCCAGTAGAAGTGGTAGAGGTTAATACAGTGAAGGAGTTTAAGCATGCATGGGATAGGTATAAGGCTATCCTAGATATAAGATAAGGCCAGGGACTAATGAAAGTATCACTTTACTGAGAGGGTAGTGGATGTATGGAATAGTCTTCCAGTAGAAGTGGTAGAGGTTAATACAGTGAAGGAGTTTAAGCATGCATGGGATAGGTATAAGGCTATCCTAGATATAAGATAAGGCCAGGGACTAATGAAAGTATTACTTTACTGAGAGGGTAGTGGATGTATGGAATAGTCTTCCAGTAGAAGTGGTAGAGGTTAATACAGTGAAGGAGTTTAAGCATGCATGGGATAGGTATAAGGCTATCCTAGATATAAGATAAGGCCAGGGACTAATGAAAGTATTACTTACTGAGAGGGTAGTGGATGCATGAAATAGTCTTCCAGTAGAAGTGGTAGAGGTTAATACAGTGAAGGAGTTTAAGCATGCATGGGATAAGTATAAGGCTATCCTAGATATAAGATAAGGTCAGGGACTAATGAAAGTATTACTTTACTGAGAGGGTAGTGGATGTATGGAATAGTCTTCCAGTAGAAGTGGTAGAGGTTAATACAGTGAAGGAGCTTAAGCATTCGTGGGATAGGTATAAGGCTATCCTAGATATAAGATAAGGCCAGGGACTAATGAAAGTATTACTTTACTGAGAGGGTAGTGGATGTATGGAATAGTCTCCCAGTAGAAGTGGTAGAGGTTAATACAGTAAAGGCATTTAAGCATGCGTGGGATAGGTATAAGGCTATCCTACATATAAGATAAGGCCAGGGACTAATGAAAGTATTACTTTACTGAGAGGGTAGTGGATGTATGGAATAGTCTTCCAGTAGAAGTGGTAGAGGTTAATACAGTAAAGACTATGTGTAGGTGAGACTGTGTGTAGGTGAGACTGTGTGTAGGTGAGACTGTGTGTAGGTGAGACTGTGTGTAAGTGAGACTGTGTGTAAGTGAGACTGTGTGTAAGTGAGACTGTGTGTAAGTGTGACTGTGTGTAAGTGTGACTGTGTGTAAGTGTGACTGTGTGTAAGTGTGACTGTGTGTAAGTGTGACTGTGTGTAAGTGTGACTGTGTGAAGCTGCAAAACCCTTAATTCAAGGTTGGTTTCATGAATTCACATGCCTTCACTGGCCTCCCCAATATGTAAACATCAAGGGAACCTTTTGCCAAATTCTGGAGGGCAGAAGGCGTCTTTAAGGGCAGTGATCCACTTTACATTGGTTCTAGCAGCATTACATAACCAGGGTTCACCTTGCACCCACATAGAAACAAGACCTGGTCTAGCAGGTTAGAGAAGCATACCTGCCCAACACAGCATCCATCCTGCCCTCTAAACAGAGCGAGCTAGAATAAAGTGCATCACAAACGCAGGCTATGGGCCCGGCTGAGACAGTGGAGGGAGAGTGGAAGGGTTAATGACACCCGAACCCTGGTTACCGGTCATATTAGAGAAGAAAGACACGAGCTGAATAATTAAACATTTAATCTGACAAAAAGCTTCACAGCGCTGTGTATAAAACAGTCTATATATATATATAACCTTTGTGGGAGATTCCGATGTTTAAGGTCTCCATCCAGTTATTAAAAAGAGATCTCCATTTGGATAATCCCACATTCCGATTATATAGATCCCTGGTGGTTTCTAAGAGACCAAGCCCCCCTGGGTGGATCAAAGGGGCTCGGCCTGACAGTTTATGGCCCGCTCCATCATACCGGTCCAGGGCACTAGTGTGGATATTTACTTAAAAACACAATAGGCTTTGAAATATGTGCCAGTTATAGTATACCGCTATCATTTACCATCGTATTCCTCTTGTGAGTTTTTACACATTAAGAGGGGCATGTACTAAAAAAAACGCAAATACATTTTATGTGCAAAACTATTTTTTTGCACTATGCTCCTATTGCAATGTACTAAACATTTAACACTCCAATAGTACATACGAGCAAATTGAGAATAAAGACAGGCAAGTTTGCGAATATTTTTCCTACCTCTTTTGATAGCGCTCGCTAAAAGCTGGTGTCATTTTCACACGCAAATAAGAATTATTTTTCACAAGATATTCGCAAAACTCTTTAGCGTGCACAAATCTAATCGCAATTTATTAGCGCAACCGGAAAAATGCACGCTAAATAAAAATAAACGGAAGAGGCGCAAATCGGGGGAAAAAAGCGCAAAATGTTACAAATAGTCGCAATTTGCTCCTTACTCATGTTTTACCTATTTTTTTTCCCACTGCCCTTGTTTAGTACATGACCCCCATAGCATGCTCTTTTACTCCGTGGAAAGTAAGCCATTTTGGTTTCTCATGACAGGAACACATTCCGCTGGGCATGTTTGGTACCAAACAAACGAATACAACCTGGACAATCCGACACATTTTTGTGTGCGATACAACCAAAGTCAGAGCATAGGCTACAATACATCTTACGACCCTTTAAGTCCAGCTCTGGTGATGGTTGGCGACCAATTACGTTTTATGGCTTAGGCCTGGTGTTAGATCAAAGCCTACAATAAAAGATACCCCAACACATACAAAACTAATTATATTACACACCAAACGCCAACTCATGCTTTGACATGACATGGTAGTTATTTTTCCCAAAGCCTTTCTTTTTTTTGTTTTATTTTCCCTAAAAATGTTATATTTTCTTTCCAAAGCCCATAAAACAAATGCATTTGACATATATTTAACAGACGTACAAGATACAAATGAATCATTTATTCTGTCTGTTCCTTATAAGCCAGAAAAAAAACAAAGTGGTTCTTTATTGGTCAAAAATAAGACAATTCTTGAGATAAGTCATTTTCCAGCGATAACAAGTTTGTCTTCCTTTTTATCTCAAGAGAATAAGTCAGAAAAATATTAAAAATGCATGGCCGTTCTGGGCTTCTGTACAGACTAATACAGTATTTTATTTGCAAAAAAAAACAAAAAACATTTATTGGGAGTTGTATTGCTGTGGAACTCTGTGATACTAGACATTCTGAGCTCCCAGAAAAGAGTGACAATAGAGGAGGAAAGAGGGACAGGGGGATTTGGGTGCAAAATAGGGAGTTTTCCCTTCTCAATGGGTACACTTGGCAAGTATGTAGTTCTTTTAAAAGAAAGAAAAAAAAAAAAAAAGTGAAATAATAATGTGTGCTAGTCAAAACCTTTCCATGCTCAATTTTCCAGTATTTTCAATAGGATGATTTTTTTTTTCCAGTGAAGGAAAACAGACTACAAAACAGCACATTCCAAAAACCACAAAAAAAAATAAAATAAAAAAAAGATAGAAATAGGAAAAAAAAAAACATCCACTGCTTTCAGGAATAAAAAAAAAAAGAAACTGTGAAAAGACATTAATCAATGCAGGTATGACAGACTAACAGCTAATCATTTCGAAGCCCGGAGGGAAGAAATTAAAATAAAAAATGAAAAAAAAAATATATATATATATATTTTTTTTTTTAAAAGAAACAAATGAAAGGAGCATTGTTTATGTGAAATCGACCACTGAATATATTTGTATATTGGCCCTCCTCCCTGCTTAGTTCACTTAATTTGCAGGGAGGAGGACGTTTCCCGTGTGACTAGAAGTGTGGCTAGCGCTAGCACCTCTAGGAGGAGGGATCAGGGAGAGAGCTCCCTGTCCCTGGCCAGCTTCTACACGGGCAGCGGGGGCCAACAGGGCAGCTGCCTTGGGCCCCCAGGAATGAGTGGGACCTGGGCAGATGCCAAATTTGGCCGCACTTTAAAAAAAAAAAATTATTTAATTTTTTAAAGGGCGGGTGTATCGCCCGTCACCCCCTGATGGTGGCCCTGCCCGCTAATATAACGACATGAGTTCCTGGATCTCCAGCCCTGCATTATGGCCACTAAATGAGGTCACGACATCTGTTCTCGATGTCTTGTAGGTTTATACGTTAGTATCAGCAGAACTGACGATGTGGTCAGCAGTGACCACAAACATGTAACAAAATGTGTAACAAAACGGAAGCAGTCAACTTTACAGGTAACAAGACCCCCCCCTTCCCCAAAGACCAACAAGGACACTCATTCTATAGACACAAGCATCATATATAGAATACAGGGGATATATAAATCAAATGCATAGTATGTTTAGTGATTAAGGACTACAAACCAGTGAAATAGAGCTACTTACCCATGAACGCTCCCAAGCTGCATATAAGACTGAAGAAACAGCTCTCCGGAGGGAGATTACCACATTTGCTGCAATAAGCGAAAAAAAAAAAAAAGATGAAGAAGGGTTACCATAAGTGGGGAAGGAGACATGTTATTGCAACAGTAGATTATCTAAAACAGATAACAGAGCGAATGACTAGAACTAGAAGAGATCAGGCCAACCAATGCAGTATGAGGCTATCGCAGAAACATGGGGGATTAACATCTAGTGACAGAGCTCTAGCATGAGAGCCCACAAGGATATGACCAACGTATTCAACCAATGTTTCATAATAATAATAACAATAATAATACACATTCGAGAAAAACTAAGAAAAGAACAAAAAAGGAGTCGTCTATTTTTTAAAAGGTTAAAAAAAAAAAAAAGCCATTTTACATAGCACCAGAGCGGGCCCTACAACGGGGGGATGGGACACTTCATCGCGGCTGCTTCCACGCAGCCGCTTCACCGCCGACTCTGCACCGCAAGACAGCTCGTCGCGGGAGATTTCATCACGGGACATGTCATCGCTAAAGGTAAGTTTATTTCAGTATTTTAGTTAGGGTGGTTTAGTATTTAGTATTAAGGGTTTAGGGGGTTATTTTTTTTTAGGGTTGTTAGCATTAGGGTTTAGGGGGTTAATTTTAGTATTAGGGGTCGGGGTTAGTATTAGGGTTTAGTGGGTTAGTATTAGGGTTCGGGTGTTAGTATTAGGGTTAGTATTAGGGTTCGGGTGTTAGTATGAGGGTTAGTATTAGGGTTTAGGGGGTTAATTTTAGTATTAGGGGTCGGGGGTTAGTATTAGGGTTTAGGGGTTTAATTTTAGTATTAGGGGTCGGGGGTTAGTATTAGGGTTTAGGGGGTTAGTATTAGGGGTCAGGGGTTAGTATTAGGGTTCGGGTGTTAGTATTAGGGTTTAGGGGGTTAGTATTAGGGTTTAGGGGGTTAGTATTAGGGGGTTAATTTTTAGGGGGTGTTGGCATTAGGGTTAGTATTAGGGTTTAGGGGGTTAATTTTAGTATTGGGGTTAATTTTAGTCTTTGGGTTTGGGAATCATTTATTAGGGGGGGGGTTATTTTCGTTTTACTTTTACATTTGTAAGAGCTGACAGTTCAGCGCTGAACTGTCAGCTCTTACATAGCCGCGGCTGCGATGAAACTGCCGCGTTATTCTTCATTGCTGACAGTTCAGCGTTCTAACTGCCGCGCTGAACTGTCAGCGATGAAGATGCGGCGAAGAAGTGTCCTAGCCCCCCTACAACGGGTCTGTTGGACCCAGACGATCAGCATCTGAGCTCCGCGGGTCACGTGATAACCCAGCGCTCGGAGTGAAGCGGTGTCGTAGGACTGTAGCTCTCCACAAAGCAAGAGAACATTTCTTCTATAATGTGTATGTGTAGCCCTGTGTGCGTGTGGGGATTTTTATGCCACTTTGTTGTACTTTCATTTGGTTTTATTGTAGGTTTAATTCCTGTCCGAAAAATGAACGGAAGCATTTAGCATGAAACTTTTATAGATAAACATTAACTCATCAGTTTATTGGTCCAGGAGAACATGTAAATTATGAACAAATTAACACAATAACGCCCAGAACGTATGTGATTTCTTTTATTACAAATTTTGCAAGTATATACACATTTAACTTTATTTACACTGGATTGCTAAATTTGTATACATTGTCTATATTCATTTATCTTTAATAAAAAAATATTTTAAAGATTACAGTTATTTGCTTTGAGAAAGAATGTAAAGATTGTATCAAATGTAGGCATTATAAATAGAAATGTTATAATGAAAGAATACAAAAACAAAGTATCATATTGAGCCCTCTTTGCTCTGTATAGCTCTTTCAGGAGGCAGACATGATTAGAATCCTTGTTCACATGGTTCAGAGATCTTCTTCAACATTCTAAACAACATGTCTGCTCCCTGATGAAAGCATTTCTATTTAAAATGTCTACACTTGATGCAAACTTTTAATTAAACAGAAAATTATGTTGTGTTAACAGTAGTGTTGAGCGAACCCGAACCGCACTGTTCGGTTTCGTACCGAACATTACGGTTTTTGGACCCCGGACCCGAACACGGACATTCCACTGTATGTTCGGGTTCGAGTTTCGGCGATTACATTGTATGTAATGCTATGG
This sequence comes from Pelodytes ibericus, assembly GCA_036172795.1. Classification (NCBI taxonomy): domain Eukaryota; kingdom Metazoa; phylum Chordata; class Amphibia; order Anura; family Pelodytidae; genus Pelodytes; species Pelodytes ibericus. The sequence continues at coordinate 5,973,420 of CM069867.1, read as the reverse complement.
GCTTTCTATAAAACGAAATAGAGTCCCCATTCATACGAATAGGTCAATTGACCTATTCTTATGAATGGGGACTCTATTTCGGTTTATAGAATAGCAATAGCATTACATGTATTCCATAAACCGAAAGTCTATAAACCGAAAGAGATTAAAGGCGTTGTGTGTTTCTGTACACAAATAAAATCTGCATGTGGGGAAATTAGGTGCCACTCTAAATTCAGATTTATACACCTTGGCGAGTATTCCCATGGATGAGTCAGTTATCCCCTCTAAGTCAATCAGTCAGGCATAACATTATATTCTGTGCGAAGCTTTTAGAAAGGAATATTTGTAGTGTTACGCCACATGATTAACCTTTAACACCGTTACTGAGCTCTGTAGGCAGAACTGCTTTAATGTTTCTCTTACTGTTGCCAGTTTAAAGGGTCTGTAGAAACGAAACGTGTAATGTGGATACAGTGAGTAAAAAATAATAATAGATACAATCTATATGTTGTGTATGTAGAATTGTAAACGCATGAATTAGGAGAAAAATGGGTTTTACGTTAGATCCTGGGGGTCCCCGACCTAGTAAGCTAGGACGGATTAGGGTCACAGGCTAGCACTCTGGTTTGGGTACTTCTGGTACCAGGTTATTAGTACCTGTTTTATGGAACTTATCACCAGTGGTGTATCTTGGTTTTGTGCTGCTCAAAATTCGCCCCCCACGTTGTACAACTACGATATGCCCCATCACCCACGTTGCACACCCACGACATGCCCCATCACCCACGACATGCCCCATCACTCCATTTCATGCCCAATCACCCACACTGCATACACACTAAATGCCCCATTACATGCCACCATCACCCTCAATTTATGCCCCCATCACCCCGATTAATTTGAAGGAGCTAAAGCTTGCTGAACGGTGGGGGAAGGAACGAAAATGATTGAAGCACCAGAAGTGTGCTTTAACAGCCTCTGGCAAAGTGCCGCCCTAGGCGAGTGCCTTGTGGAAGATACACTACTGCGAAGTGGTTACTGATACAAAAAGTTAGTATCAGTTCTAGGTATGTTATATTAATGAGTTACTGGTAATTTATTAACAAATAATATTAACAAATAATGTCCTTGCCCATTATTGGGAAATGGGGGGGGGGGGTGTAGAATATTTGTCATTCTACTTTCATGTATATCACGGAAAGGCCGGTTAATGATTGGTTTGAGGCCAATGTTAAGTCTAAGTAGGCAATAGTATGTGAGAGTCATATGGGCAGCGGGGGGCACATATTTTTTTTCTTTCTTAAAGGGGAATTAAATAATTCTAGGGGGGGGCAGGCCTATGCCTACAATGCAACTTCATCATGCCACCTATTATCCGAGATAGTGACAAATATCCTGACCTATAATGTACAGCGAATGGTATTCAGACAAAACAATTTGATAGAGAGACAGACAAGACAAAAGAGATCTATTGGGTCTTCGTCAAAGGCCAAAATACCGATCACACCTGTCCTCTGGGATTTCTCTTCCAACCTACTGATCTCGGCCAGAGTCTCGTCTGAGGAAGACGGCTCCTAACCACCTTGTACAAGACACTGGGGAAAGAAACGGAGCGCTTTAGACCAGCTATATCATTTTTCCCTCAAGCTGTTCCGAGTACAAATACCCGTCTGGTTTCTCAACACCACGTCCAGTTATAATGAGTTTCGTCTGGAGGTTGGGCAAGATTGTGAAGCAAGTAAATAACTGTGAGCAAGGGGGGGGGGGGGGGGGGAGAGCAGAAATAGTCTGAAGCAGACTGCAAGCTGGCTGAAGATCATCAAACATTTCCACGAACCGTTATGGAACATAGCAGCTGTCTGCTTTCACCGAGCAGTGATCCTTCCATTATAGCTGGAGACCTGTTCACTGTGCCTGGCAATACTACGAAGGAGTGGATGTTTAAACCACTGATAAGATCATGAGAGCGGTGATCTATAAAGGCTCCGACATTGCAGAGAGAGCCAAGACAGAGTGATTCCCATCCGCTCCAACCAGGAGATAGAAACATAGAAACATAGAATGTGTCACTGGCAGATAAGAACCATTCGGTCCATCTAGTCTGACCAATTTTTTTTTTTGAGTACTTTTATTAGTCCCCCGTTCTCGGTCTTATAGCTAGGATAGCCTTGTGTCTATCCCACGCATGCTTAAACTCCTTCACTGTGTTTACCAATACCACTTCTACTGGAAGACTATTCCATACATCCACTACCCTCTCAGTAATGTAATACTATCATTAGTCCCTGGCCTTATCTTATATCTAGGATAGCCTTATAACTATCCCACGCATGCTTAAACTCCTTCACTGTATTAACCTCTACCACTTCTACTGGAAGACTATTCCATACATCCACTACCCTCTCAGTAATGTAATACTATCATTAGTCCCTGGCCTTATCTTATATCTAGGATAGCCTTATACCTATCCCACGCATGCTTAAACTCCTTCACTGTATTAACCTCTACCACTTCTACTTGAAGACTATTCCATGCATCCACTACCCTCTCAGTAATGTAATACTATCATTAGTCCCTGGCCTTATCTTATATCTAGGATAGCCTTGTGTCTATCCCACGCATGCTTAAACTCCTTGACTGTATTAACCTCTACCACTTCTGCTGGCAGGCTATTCCATAAATCCACTACCCTCTCAGTAAAGTAATACTTCCTGATATTACTTTTAAATCGTTGCCCCTCTAATTTAAGACTATGTCCTCTAGTTGTGGTAGTTTGTCTTCATATAAATATACTCTCTTCCTTTACTGTGTTGATTCCCTTTATGTATATAAATGTTTCTATCATATCCCCCCTGTTACGTCTTTCCTCCAAGCTATACATGTTAAGATGCTTTAACCTTTCCTGGTAAGTTTTATCCTTCAACCCATGAACCAGTTTAGTAGCCCTTCTCTGAACTCTCTCCAAAGTATCAATATCCTTCTGGAGATACGGTCTCCAGTACTGCGTACAATACTCCAAGTGAGGTCTCACCAGCGCGCTGTACAATACTCCAAGTGAGGTCTCACCAGTGCTCTGTACAATACTCCAAGTGAGGTCTCACCAGCGCTCTGTACAATACTCCAAGTGAGGTCTCACCAGCGCTCTGTACAATACTCCAAGTGAGGTCTCACCAGTGCTCTGTACAATACTCCAAGTGAGGTCTCCCCAGCCCTCTGTACAATACTCCAAGTGAGGTCTCACCAGTGCTCTGTACAATACTCCATGTGAAGTCTCACCAGCGCTCTGTACAATACTCCAAGTGAGGTCTCACCAGTGCTCTGTACAATACTCCAAGTGAGGTCTCACCAGTGCTCTGTACAATGGCATGAGCACTTCCCTCTTCCTACTGCTAATACCTCTCCCTATGCAACCAAGCATTCTGCTAGCATTTCCTGCTGCTCTATTGCATTGCCTACCTACCTTCAAGTCCCCTGAAATTATTACTCCTAAATCCCTTTCCTCAGATGTTGAGGTTAGGACTGTACCAAATAGTCTTCAGCAGTCCCAGGCTTCTATAGCTCCCTTAACCATCTATTGCCAGGCCTAGGCGATGGAACATGACATCATATATCCTGGCGGTATATGTTATGAATCCTGCACGGGACAGCGAGGGAGCAGATAGAAAGGTATCCTAGTCGTCTTGAACGGGTTCCCCGTTAAAATAGAGAAGGCACGGGCATGGGCAGCGGAAGATTAACCCCAAATGGACAAAGGAGGACCCTTTTTTTGTGGGAGTTGTATTGCTCTGGATCTATGCGTTACCGGTATTACAGTTGGACTATATAGCAAGGCTTGACAAGTATTTGTAGTCTTACCAGTTCAGGAGCCGGAGAAATAAAACATGGCTCTCTATAAAATGCCATAAAATACGTCTATCAACTGGTTTGCTGAAACAAAAAACATTTGTTTGCTTTGTAATTTCATAAAATAGTGCTAAGTTACCTAGAAATGAGTGAAAAGTCAGTACCCAGCGGGACCACCTAGAAAAAAAAATGGATAAAAAAAGAGCAGGGGTATACATAAACAAGGGGTACATGGAGATGGCGTCTCACACTGGCGCGCTCTCTCTATACGCGCCTATGTACAAAGCAGACAAATATGGGGAGTGTGCACCTCTTGCGTTGGTCCGCACTTACAGCTTTTTTTTTTTAGGTGAAAGAGGTTCAACTCCTGCACACACCAAAAATGGCGCAATAGATGTTCTACATAACAAACGGCTACTGCGTCTTTTTTCCCCCCTATTTCTCAACACAAGTTATGTGACAGGGAGAGGAAGAGTTGTACAGGAAAGTAATACAACCGAGCACTGGTTTCTGTAGAGTTTCATCTACTAGCAGAGATGGGTAAAACGTCCTTGGAAGGTCTGTGAAGGTCAATAGACTATAGTCCATCGTGAAGCAACCTCCCTGGACCAATAAGGAAGGGGAAAGTCATGACGGCCATCCTCAGGCCTACATTATGTTTTTCCGGGGGATTATTTGTAAATATTATTGTCTATGTACGGAGATATTGTTGTGAGTGGGTGAGTCCTCTTTGATATACAGCCACGAGAACTTGAATTTTATATTTTACATTTTTTTTTTTTGCAATTATAGTCAAAGCTTTAAGGTTTGATGCACCGTACCGGGGCTGTTCAAGGTTCAGATGGAGATCAAGGTCGTGTTTTTTTTTTTTTTTTAAATGATTATAATTTTTATTAGGCAATTAGTGTATATAGTTAGAAGACCCAGCATGAGATACAAAATTCTCTTTAAAAAAAAAACCAAAACACATTCATCTTTTTTTCCCCACATAATACGCTTGGTAAAGAGGGAAGGAAATTATCCGGTAGAAGGGGGGTACCTGCCCAGATTGGAAGGTGCAAAATCAGGCGAAAAGAATATATATTTTAAAAAAAAGCAAAGCGTTACTTTAACGGACTTGGAAAATCAACAATTTGTTTAAAACACAAAAGCAATGCGGAGTTTTACCATCCCTGGCTGCGTGGCGGTATTGGTTTTTGTAAAAGTATCGAGTTATTCCGGGATGCTGGGCTGACCATGTGCCACGGGGTATGGTACGCATTGGTTACAAGTGACAGACAAATTTAATTGACGCCTCTAACAAGTTAATAAGTGTATTTTATTCTCATTGCAGCTTTGACAAGTGAAACGAAACAAGGCCGGATATTTTGGCAGAAGAACTGTGGACTCCGAGAAACACTCTTTCCAGGATTCCCCTCTCTACACCCCACCGCATTCTTGTATTATTTCCAATTTTCCTGTTTTCTTCTATCTTTTCAAGTGATTCGCCTCAAATGTTGATTTATAACGGAGAATAAGAAATAATATCAAGAAATGACTGTCCGCTGTACTGCAAACGAACGCAGAGATTAAGAGGGAAGTGTGTTCTACGTGCGTCTTTGATGTCTTCTGTTTAATGACATCACCTGTGGCTTGATATGCAAATCACATATTTCCAATCAATAGAAGCTCATTTGCATACAAGGTCATAACCTGGAGACACCATAACATGTCTCCCAACTGCAATCCCACTGTGTGCAGGACAGCCCCCATTATGGGAGGCAATCCCACTGTCCCGTTTAACTGGACAGAGGTAGAGCTCATCAGGACGGGGGGGGGGGGGGGGGCAGCACTGGGTGAGGGAGGGGGGGGGGGAGAGCCAGCATTGGGTGAGGGAGGGGGGGGGGGAGAGCCAGCATTGGGTGAGGGAGTGAGGGGGGGAGAGCCAGCATTGGGTGAGGGAGGGGGGGAGAGCCAGCATTGGGTGAGGGAGTGAGGGGGGGAGAGCCAGCATTGGGTGAGGGAGGGGGGGGGGGGAGAGCCAGCATTGGGTGAGGGAGGGGGGGGGGGGAGAGCCAGCATTGGGTGAGGGAGTGAGGGGGGGAGAGCCAGCATTGGGTGAGGGAGGGAGGGGGGGAGAGAGCCAGCATTGGGTGAGGGAGGGAGGGGGGGAGAGAGCCAGCATTGGGTGAGGGAGGGAGGGGGGGAGAGAGCCAGCATTGGGTGAGGGAGGGAGGGGGGGAGAGAGCCAGCATTGGGTGAGGGAGGGAGGGGGGGAGAGCCAGCATTGGGTGAGGGAGGGAGGGGGGGAGAGCCAGCATTGGGTGAGGGAGGGAGGGGGGGAGAGCCAGCATTGGGTGAGGGAGGGAGGGGGGGAGAGCCAGCATTGGGTGAGGGAGGGAGGGGGGGAGAGCCAGCATTGGGTGAGGGAGGGAGGGGAGGAGAGAGCCAGCATTGGGTGAGGGAGGGAGGGGGGGAGAGCCAGCATTGGGTGAGGGAGGGAGGGGAGGAGAGAGCAAGCATTGGGTGAGGGAGGGGGGGAGAGCCAGCATTGGGTGAGGGAGGGAGGGGAGGAGAGAGCCAGCATTGGGTGAGGGAGGGGGGGAGAGCCAGCATTGGGTGAGGGAGGGAGGGGGGGAGAGCCAGCATTGGGTGAGGGAGGGGGGGAGAGCCAGCATTGGGTGAGGGAGGGAGGGGAGGAGAGAGCCAGCATTGGGTGAGGGAGGGAGGGGGGGGAGAGCCAGCATTGGGTGAGGGAGGGGGGGGGGGAGAGCCAGCATTGGGTGAGGAAGTGAGTGGGGGAGAGCCAGCATTGGGTGAGAGAGGTTGGTGGGAGAGGCATTATTGGGTGAGGGAGGGAGGGAGGGGGGGAGAGCCAGCATTGGGTGAGGGAGGGAGAGCCAGCATTGGGTGAGGGAGGGGGGGGGGAGAGCCAGCATTGGGTGAGGGAGGGGGGGGGAGAGCCAGCATTGGGTGAGGGAGGGAGGGGGGGAGAGCCAGCATTGGGTGAGAGAGGTTGGTGGGAGAGGCATTATTGGGTGAGGGAGGGAGGGGGGGAGAGCCAGCATTGGGTGAGGGAGGGGGGGAGAGCCAGCATTGGGTGAGGGAGGGAGGGAGGGAGAGCCAGCATTGGGTGAGGGAGGGAGGGGGGGAGAGCCAGCATTGGGTGAGGGAGGGAGGGGGGGAGAGCCAGCATTGGGTGAGAGAGGGAGGGGGGGAGAGCCAGCATTGGGTGAGGGAGGGAGGGGGGGAGAGCCAGCATAGGGGGAGGGGGGGAGAAAAAGTCATGAAATGTGTGGTGTCTGCTAATTAACCCCAAAGATCTGCTGCAATAGATGTGCATAAAATTTGTTTTTAATATATCCTTTTATATAGAATCCCTCGTTCACACACACAATTCCTCCAAAGTTCCAGTCTAGGCCCGGCTTATAGTAACTCAGGGACGCCATCCTGAACCTCTCTAATAAGAAGCCATGACTTCCAGGAGAGTACGTGTTTTATGCTGGCCTTTTCCTTTTTGGATAATACTATCTGAATAAACAAGAGAGAACGTGCTATGCCCTGTGCGGTGGGAACAGCAAACACTGAAACTGAACAAACAGCAAATTTAGTCTCCGTGGAAAAAAATATCTACTTTAGAGAAAAAAAGAGGCCCTATTACCAGTGAGACAGAAAGAGGTCAAAATACTGGAGCCGTGGGGCTTTATACACCCTATAGTCCAAACCAGAAAATCAATAACTGATCAGATAACGTCAAGGCTTATTTTACTTTCCTTAGATAAATAAACCGAAAGGGAAACTTTGTAAACTACTTTTATTTAATCATTTTTCTTCAAAAGCATCATTTCCCATCACAGAAATATGAAAGGTTGTATTTACATGACCTTTTATTTTTGGAAAGGGCTTACGCTTGTCCAATAGATATTGAGCATCTCAAAGAGAAATGTTTAATAAGAGCATCCTGACCTCACAAAAAATAATTTTTGGGGGGATAAAATGCATTTTAAACTTAACATTTAAAAAAAAAAAAAAAAGATAAAAAAAAAAAAGTATCAATAAGTGTGTATTAAAACAAAAATAGACAATTATATTTTTAACATAAGCAGGGGCTACTAACAGAACATCCGCCATGTCACTCATCCGATCAGATGATTTCTACACCCCTCCCTGCACGCCATCCAATCCAGCATGGAATGTGTGTACTCAACAACTGAAGTGAGGGGTCACTGAGGACAGCGGCACTGAGGGGTCCTGGTTACCGGGTAGGGGGAATCTTCACCCACATATCCCATTTGTCACATCTAGTCTGCCAAACATTATACATACTTTCATTAGTCCCTGGCCTTATCTTCTATCTAGGATAGCCTTATACCTATCCCATGCATGCTTAAACTCCTTCACTGTATTAACCTCTACCACTTCTACTGGAAGACTATTCCATACATCCACTACCCTCTCAGTAATGTAATACTTACATTAGTCCCTGACCTTATCTTATATCTAGGATAGCCTTATACCTATCCCATGCATGCTTAAACTCCTTCACTGTATTAACCTCTACCACTTCTACTGGAAGACTATTCCATACATCCACTACCCTCTCAGTAAAGTAATACTTTCATTAGTCCCTGGCCTTATCTTATATCTAGGATAGCCTTATACCTATCCCACGCATGCTTAAACTCCTTCACTGTATTAATCTCTACCACTTCCACTGGAAGGCTATTCCATACATCCACTACCCTCTCAGTAATGTAATACTTTCATTAGTCCCTGGCCTTATCTTATATCTAGGATAGCCTTATACCTATCCCACGCATGCTTAAACTCCTTCACTGTATTAACCTCTACCACTTCTACTGGAAGACTATGCCATACATCCACTACCCTCTCAGTAAAGTAATACTTTCATTAGTCCCTGGCCTTATCTTATATCTAGGATAGCCTTATACCTATCCCATGCATGCTTAAACTCCTTCACTGTATTAACCTCTACCACTTCTATTGGAAGACTATTCCATACATCCACTACCCTCTCAGTAATGTAATACTTTCATTAGTCCCTGGCCTTATCTTATATCTAGGATAGCCTTATACCTATCCCATGCATGCTTAAACTCCTTCACTGTATTAACCTCTACCACTTCTACTGGAAGGCTATTCCATGCATCCACTACCCTCTCAGTAAATTAATACTTTCATTAGTCCCTGGTCTTATCTTATATCTAGGATAGCCTTATACCTATCCCACGCATGCTTAAACTCCTTCACTGTATTAACCTCTACCACTTCTACTGGAAGACTATTCCATACATCCACTACCCTCTCAGTAAAGTAATACTTTCATTAGTCCCTGGCCTTATCTTATATCTAGGATAGCCTTGTGCATTGTCCTAAGTTACTCTACACCCTGGTATTGGTAGTATGTTGGGGTGTGCAGAGAAGGAGCAGTGGGACAGAGTATGGCATAATAATACAAGTAAGGCACAGTGAGAATTGTGTGATAAGTAGTTCCTAAACGTCTGCAGTGCCAAGGGTAGCCATCACTGAAGTAGGGGGTCGAATATTCAAAAGAGACTCTAGGGGTTTGATGAGTGAATATGCCAGGATTGGTCTCATGATGCTCATGATGGTCCACAGTTCGATTCATACAGCTCGTTACACAACAAAAAGTTGGGTATCCAAAGGAATATATCCTACCTTACAAGGGGTATGTGATCCATGGTGCAGCAAAAACCATCATCCACCACATCACACGTGTGATTGTACACCCTGGAAACAAGAACAAATATATAGGATTAAACCCAAAATACAATAAAGGGCACTGGTGCCGAAACAATATCTGCGCCTCCCCACCTCCCACCAAACCAATATGTCTAACTGTGGGCGTGATACTGGACAGAGTCACGCCTCCCGACCTTGCACGGGAAAGTACCAATTTTCGGAGCAAATCCTGCTTTTCCGCCAAGCTTTTCAGGACAGAGATGGAGTTCAGCGGGACTTGGGACAGCAATCCCGCAGTTAAAAATGTCATTCTCTGGCATTTGGGACACTGAAGACCGGTTACTGCATAGCAGTTTGAGTGACGGCACCTACCGCGTGCCTGTGCGGTAGCTTTCACACTCCACCTCCGCCTCCCAGCTTCACAATTGGCTGGGGCAAGAGTTGTTGGGCGGTATACAGAGGGAGCGGCACCCTCTGTTGTTGAGCCCCAGAGCCAAGGCGATGTCCTGTTTACCATAGAATGCATGCATAGCGCTAAATTGAACACTGGCCTAACTAATGCACAGTAACCTAGTCTCCCATGTGCCAGACACCAGAGTACAGGATTGCAATCTTAAATGAGCTCTACCTCTATCCCGAAAAGCCAGACAGAGCGAGAGCCTGGCAGGACAGTGGGATTGCCTCATAATATCGGGACAGTCCCGCACATAGCTGAACAGTTGGGAGGCATGTATAGTTTGTATGATTACACTAAATAAGATATTATAGTTAAACATACACAGCCCAAAAAATCCCACATAAACTCTTGTCCTTAAGGGGTTGATGAAAGATTAGGAAAAAAAAAAGTACCTTATTGAGCCCTCTTTGCTCCGTATCTACAGAGGAAGTACTGACCCAAGGTTCTAAACAACATGTCCGCTCCCCGATAGAGCAAAATGGAGAAAAGAGCGGTCAAGGAGGTTGTTGTACTTATAGCACAACATTTCACCAAACAAAGTGGTTATTGAGGTGGGTTGCCACCCTTTCTTCAGAAAAATACCGGCCTGGGTACTGTCTCCATAGACTTAACATGGGCCTAATGCCAATTTTTTACCGGCCTGCCGGTAAAATACCGGCCAGGTGGCAACCCTAGACTAAACTCTAAAATCATTTTGAACCAGGCAGAATTCTACTTCTGCCTGATTATAACTGCCTGTTGAATGGTGCTCCTATTGTGTTTGACCCATAGTCTTTCTCCATTTTTACTGTTAATTAAGCTTTAGGCCTAAACTTTAAGGCCCCCCCCCCCCCCCCCCCAGCGCTGAGTTAACAAGAGACAGGTATAGAGAGGGTGCAAATATAGAGGCCTCCATCCGACCCTTTTCCTTTAAGGAATCGTGCGATACTTTATGTTTAGATATTGGAGATGTGAGAAAATGGCTACAGATTTGGAAACCCCAGACGCACCGTGTAATAATACTGCATTAGTATAAACATCAGCAGATACTAAAAGGTCTTATTGAATGAGAACGGGCTGAATTTTCCAGGGAGCCCCAGCGGTTTGCAAACAGTCCAAATTACAAATCTATACCTGGCTCCGTCTAGCAATACATAAGTGATCCGCGCAGTGGAGAAACACGACTCTGGGACGTCTTGTTTTCCAAGTCGTGCGTACACAGAGGGATTCCTTACTGGAACAAAGTAACCATTTCCCTTCAGAGAAATCATCGAGCCAGAGAATAACCATACAATGGATTTACAACTGGCTCGGTTTTGACACTGTACCGCAGAGCTCGCCTTCGGTGCCGCTATTTTGCCCTACATTTCTGGACAGAGGTAGAGTTCTCCAGGACAGAGGAATATTCAGGACCGCAATCCTGTAAGCCCTGATCGCATTCTCAGAGCTGACGCTCCGACCTCCCAAGTTCAGTTTGTGTGACGGTGCTGCCGCGCACGCCCTGGGTGCCCCAAGATTCGCCCGGGAAAAGTTGGGAAGTATGACGACGTCCGGTGAGGTCATCAATATAACACTGGGTAATAGCTTCCTGGACCAATAGTGGCTTGGAGGTAAAGAAGGTCAAAATTTGCAGGGACAGTCCTGTTTTTTGGGGGGGCAAATCCAAGTTTGTCCTGACATTAGTACTTCCAACACACAGTGCATAGCAATGGACAGGCAGACATATACAGTCTAAAACTAGGAGAAACACGGTATCTGCCAGGAAGTTTGGATCTCAATTTCCTCCATTTAGTCTTCGGTGTCTCCTGTTTATGACATCACTTGTGGCGTGATATGCAAATGAACTCATTTTCGAAGGAAAATGTGTAATTTGCATATCAAGACAGAGAAAACCATGTAAAAGGATGTGACATCACTCTGTTGCTTGTCTGATTCTTTATCCATGGTTTGCACCATCTTGACTCTGAACACACCTCCAATCGAGGGGGAGTGATTATCTCTTTCCCCGCTATTGGCTGCGTGTTACATGATTGACATCTGCCTAGACAAATTACAGAGAGCAACAGTCATTGGACCATCTCTCTACAGCTAGGGTGCCATGCTTCGTGATATGGTAACCCCCTAAGTATTCGTTTTTTTTTTTGTTTTTTTTTACCTACAAATTCTACTACATAGAGTCTTTTTGTTTTTCCCAGCAACCAATGAAAGTGAGAATTTATAATATTATTATCCAGAAGACTGAGGGAAGTCTGAAATGATAAATCTAGGAATGGAAAATAATACCTAACATAAGTTATAAGGCAGTTAATCTTAAAGCTAAAGAAAACACTTACACCAGCAAATGTTTAACCCAAAACAGTAGAACTGTGTAAAAGGTGTCAAAAGAAAAAAAAAAATGTGCTAAAATATGTGATAAAATTACAGATTGGAAAATGAATGTGATCAGAGCGATTAAAAGACAGCAATAAGATCTGTTTAAGTGAAAGATTACATCAAATGTAGAAATCTTGAGTTAAAAACCTAAAAAAAAAAAAACCCTAAAAAGATTCTAAACATGTCCAACCCCTGATCGAACTGAAGGGCTCATTAAAACTGCCTATCTGAATAGTGCACCAATCCGAAAATAATGTCCCCTAGTTTTTGCAAAAGATTAAGTTGACTCACTCTGTCCATTTGTATGTGAATAGAGTTGAGCGAACCCGAACCACGCTGTTAGGGTTCGTACCGAACATTATGGTTTTTGGACCCCGGACCCGAACACGGACATTTCACTGTATGTTCGGGTTGGAGTTCGGGGTTCGGCGATTACATTGTATGTAATGCTATGGGCTTTCTATAAACCGAAATAGAGTCCCCATTCATACGAATAGGTCACGAATGGGAACTCTATTTCAGTGTATAGAATAGCAATAGCATTACATGTTTTACATAAACCAAAAGTCTATAAACCGAAAGAGATTCGGTTTATAGACTTTCGGTTTATAGAATACATGTAATGCTATTGCTATTCTAAAAATCGAAATAGAGTCCCCATTCGTGACCTATTCGTATGAATGGGGACACTCTAACCCACATTTTACTTCATTTTGCAGACCTCTAGCCCTTTCCAGGACCTTTTTAGAGGCATTTTAGTGGCCAAAAGTTCGTGTCCCCATTGACTTAATTGGGGTTCGGGGTCAAGTTCGAGCACGTACCCGGACATTTTTTCGAAGTTCGGCCAAACCTGCCGAACCCGAACATCCAGGTGTCCGCTCAACTCTATATGTGAACATGTCAATTGCATAGCACACAACCAATCGCTAGGGAGAGGCGGAGCATCGTCTCAGCGGTTGCAGGTGTGTTTGGCATCTTAGCGCTGATTGGTGTGCGGTGTCTGTCTTACCACGGAGCTGCAGCTCCATCTCAAGGCAGCCTGGAAGTCTTATTAAGACAGAGAATTCCAAAAGAAACTCTTTTAAACAAAACTCACTAGGAAAATCCCCCCTTCAAGCAGACGAAAGTGGGTTTCAGTGTGATTATAAGTTGTTCACGGAGGTTTACGCACTCTTGAAGGCATTACAATATCACAGAAGGTTGTGCGTCATTGTGCTACACTGTACTGTTGCATTATTCATACATAGGATCGTCACCTGACCAGACTGGTAAGAAATTGGCTTGAGGCCACGGTTAAGTCTATGCAGCCAATAGCATGGCTGTTTGTTTGGTTTATTGCTGAAAAGGTGGCATCCTATGTATTCATTGAAAGGACCAGTGTGGATATGTACAGGACTGATCTGATCTACCGCCACATTCAATGATGCACTGTAAAAATCTGTATAGTCCTTGCCACGGACAGTAATGGTATGGACACTGGGCCTATGGTCAACAGATAGAAGAGTTAGAAGAGATTAAAGCATCATAGGTGCATGACACAACAGGACAGTTATTATAACAGGCGTATAATAAATGTAAAAATATTGGTGGTTACCAGCACCTTAACCCCTTCACACTCAAAGCTGCTTTGGTCCTTAAGGTCCAAAAACAGTGACTTTTTTTGTTCCTGGCCCCCGAACTGAGAATGGTCTGGAGCTAAAGACACATAGGCCGAGTCCTGAATATTGCCAGACTTCGTAACATCACTTGTAGCACAATGCGATGTGTAGCCTTTCAGACTGAGGATCCTCAATGTGTCCTTATAAGACAGGTGGGATCCCACTGCAGGTCCCCCAACAGTACAGGCAGTGCAGTATTTACCGCGAGGCATCCTAGGCAACACTGCAATTTCTCTTAGGGTGCGGAGTGATGACAGGTCACGTGACCCGGCTTTCTGACGTCAGACCCGCGCCGGGTCACATGACCTATCTACACGCACCGCCACTAGCCACCAGGGATGAAGGTAAGTCCTGGGGTGAGGGGGACTGTAATGGGGGGGATGGAGGCATGTGATGGGGTGATGGGGCATGTCGTGCGTGGGTAGGGGGGGTGCCCAAATTTTGTCTGATTAGGGCAGCACAAAACCAAGATACATCCCTGAGTACAGTTCATTGCAGGGTGGGAATGTGAAGAGCTATTACTGGGCGTTCTCCACCATCCTACTGCTATTGAGTCCAGTATATTAGGACGGTGTAAAATATCCTACTGGCTGGAAGGAATTAAGCGGATGTCCCAAGACATCCCAACTAATAATTAGCCCATGCTGTTTTTAGAACAGAAGCAACAGGAGTAGCAATTGTGAGTACAACACGCACTCTTATGCTAATATTAAGCAGTGCTTTATTATACCGTATTTACCGTGTGATAGAAACATTTAAATACATAACGGGAATCAACACAGTAAAGGAGGAGAGTATATTTAAAAGAAGAAAAACTACCACAACTAGAGGACATAGTCTTAAATTAGAGGGGCAACGATTTAAAGGTAATATCAGGAAGTATTACTTTACTGAGAGGGTAGTGGATGCATGGAATAGTCTTCCAGTAGAAGTGGTAGAGGTTAATACAGTGAAGGAGTTTAAGCATGCGTGGGATAGGCACAAGGCTATCCTAGATATAAGATAAGGCCAGGGACTAATGATA
The DNA here is from genome assembly GCA_036172795.1 of Pelodytes ibericus. Classification (NCBI taxonomy): domain Eukaryota; kingdom Metazoa; phylum Chordata; class Amphibia; order Anura; family Pelodytidae; genus Pelodytes; species Pelodytes ibericus. The sequence continues at coordinate 5,958,401 of CM069867.1, read as the reverse complement.
GTCTTACATTACTGAGAGGGTAGTGGATGTATGGAATAGTCTTCCAGTAGAAGTGGTAGAGGTTAATAAATTGAAGGAGTTTAAGCATGCATGGGATAGGTATAAGGCTATCCTCGATATAAGATAAGGCCAGGGACTAATGAAAGTATTACATTACTGAGAGGGTAGTGGATACATGGAATAGTCTTCCAGTAGAAGTGGTAGAGGTTAATACAGTGAAGGAGTTTAAGCATGCGTGGGATAGGTATAAGGCTATCCTAGATATAAGATAAGGCCAGGGACTAATGAAAGTATTACTTTACTGAGAGGGTAGTGGATGTATGGAATAGTCTTCCAGTAGAAGTGGTAGAGGTTAATACAGTGAAGGAGTTTACGCATGCATGGGATATGTATAAGGCTATCCTAGATATAAGATAAGGCAAGGGACTAATGAAAGTATTACATTACTGAGAGGGTAGTGGATGTATGGAATGGTCTTCCAGTAGAAGTGGTAGAGGTTAATAAATTGAAGGAGTTTAAGCATGCATGGGATAGGTATAAGGCTATCCTAGATATAAGATAAGGCCAGGGACTAATGAAAGTATTACATTACTGAGAGGGTAGTGGATACATGGAATAGTCTTCCAGTAGAAGTGGTAGAGGTTAATACAGTGAAGGAGTTTAAGCATGCGTGGGATAGGTATAAGGCTATCCTAGATATAAGATAAGGCCAGGGACTAATGAAAGTATTACTTTACTGAGAGGGTAGTGGATGTATGGAATAGTCTTCCAGTAGAAGTGGTAGAGGTTAATACAGTGAAGGAGTTTAAGCATGCGTGGGATAGGTATAAGGCTTTCCTAGATATAAGATAAGGCTGGGGACTAATGAAAGTATTACTTTACTGAGAGGGTAGTGGATGTATGGAATAGTCTTCCAGTAGAAGTGGTAGAGGTTAATAAATTGAAGGAGTTTAAGCATGCATGGGATAGGTATAAGACTATCCTAGATATAAGATAAGGCCAGGGACTAATGAAAGTATTACATTACTGAGAGGGTAGTGGATACATGGAATAGTCTTCCAGTAGAAGTGGTAGAGGTTAATACAGTGAAGGAGTTTAAGCATGCGTGGGATAGGTATAAGGCTATCCTAGATATAAGATAAGGCCAGGGACTAATGAAAGTATTACTTTACTGAGAGGGTAGTGGATGTATGGAATAGTCTTCCAGTAGAAGTGGTAGAGGTTAATACAGTGAAGGAGTTTAAGCATGCATGGGATAGATATACGGCTATCCTAGATATAAGATAAGGTCAGGGACTAATGAAAGTATTACTATACTGAGAGTGTAGTGGATGTATGGAATAGTCTTCTAGTAGAAGTGGTAGAGGTTAATACAGTGATGGAGTTTAAGCAAGCGTGGGATAGGTATAAGGCTATCCTAGATATAAGATAAGGCCAGGGACTAATGAAAGTATTACTTTACTGAGAGGGTAGTGGATGTATGGAATAGTCTTCCAGTAGAAGTGGTAGAGGTTATTACAGTGAAGGAGTTTAATCATGCGTGGGGTCGGTATAAGGCTATCCTAGATATAAGATAAGGCCGGGGACTAATGAAAGTATTACTTTACTGAGAGGGTAGTGGATGTATGGAATAGTCTTCCAGTAGAAGTGGTAGAGGTTAATACAGTGATGGAGTTTAAGCAAGCATGGGATAGACACAAGGCTATCCTAGATATAAGATAAGGCCAGGGACTAATGAAAGTATTACTTTACTGAGAGGGTAGTGGATGTATGGAATAGTCTTCCAGTAGAAGTGGTAGAGGTTAATACAGTGAAGGAGTTTAAGCATGCATGGGATAGGTATAAGGCTATCCTAGATATAAGATAAGGCCAGGGACTAATGAAAGTATTACTTTACTGAGAGGGTAGTGGATGTATGGAATAGTCTTCCAGTAGAAGTGGTAGAGGTTAATACAGTGAAGGAGTTTAAGCATGCATGGGATAGGTATAAGGATATCCTAGATATAAGATAAGGCCAGGAACTAATGAAAGTATTACATTACTGAGAGGGTAGTGGATGTATGGAATAGTCTTCCAGTAGAAGTGGTAGAGGTTAATACAGTCAAGGAGTTTAAGCATGCGTGGGATAGACACAAGGCTATCCTAGCTATAAGACCGGGAACGGGGGACTAATAAAAAATTGGGCAGACTAGATGGACCGAATGGTTCTTATCTGCCGACACATTCTATATTTCTATGATTTATTAACATGAAACTGTTTCATTATCCCCTCCATCTATTTGCTGACAAGCCCATCTGTGCGTTTAGCGAGAGCATGCCATGTAATAGACCTTGTGAGGCCAAGCCATAAACGGAAGCCAATACTGTAAGCAAAGGAGTTCAAATCCCAAACCACAGAGTCCCATTCATGGCTATGATGGTTTTTGTATATATTACATATATATATATATATATATCTTTATATATTATCTCAGCGCTGGACAAATATTTGTAGACTTTAGAAGCCAAGAACACCAAATTTAGCCTCATTATTTTGTACTTCGATAGATGTCTAGGTAAAATAATCCAAAAAAGTTATATGCCAGTGCTCCCTGGGATTTGTCAAGCCCTGTATTATCTTATTAAATATACCATTATTAAAAAAAAAAAAAAAAAAACAGGTTTGCCTAAAATTAAATTGTCCCCTAAAAATAGTTTCAAAGGTAAAGAAACAAAATCAAGTAATGGATTGTGGTGGCAGAGTACAAGAAACATTTAAAGTCTCTGTAGTGTCTACAATTTGTCTTGCAACATTATATATAAACATATAATATTAACAATAAACAAGTCATGCCAGTAGTTGTGAAATAAATAGTAGACTTTTTAAACACACCCACCTCTCTTACTTAGTACTGCTAAATCAATGTATTTTTTCAATGTTTTCAATGTCAATTTTAATAAAAATAAATAGCATTAACATAAAATTATTTTTTTAAGTATTTAATGTTTCGTTTATTGTTGTTTATTTTTGTTTTTGTTTTTAATTTGGGGGCTACTTGCATTCCCAAAGTGATCCGATTGGGTCAGAAACGGACAAATTCACTTAAAAAGAGAACTAAAGGGAATTGCAGTGAATGGAAAAGAGAACTGAAAAAAAAAAAAAAAAAATCTCCAGTTCGTACCCTGCTATTTTGCCTTTCGTTTTGCAATTACCACTTTCATGAATAACGCCCCTGGGGGGTAAATATTATGCAACGGACGGTGTCTTTTCAAACAGGTGTGCAAGGTATTTTCATTAGTGGAAGGACAATAATTAGGTTTGAGAATAAACATTTGCCAGACAGATGTAAATATTTTCCTTCCAGGCTCTTGTTAAAGATAAAGATGGGACTAGAAAGGATCTGGCTCCATAATGAGGCTTGATGTGTGGTAATATAAAGGAATGTGTCTGTGAACGCTCCCAAATGGATTCAAGGAAAATCCTAAATACCAGGAATGGGTGTGTCTGCCGATCCAGGTGGGTTTATAGAATCACAGTAATAATATGCAGTATAAATCCTGGCCACATTCGCAGCATCCGTGTCCTGCAGCTGTGACAGCATCAAATAATACTTCTACTGTGTGCTGTGTGTGTGCTTATTGTAATGCCACTGGTGTAAGAGGGAGAGGGCATAATAGAACATCATCCCACCGTGAAATCAATGATCCCCATCTTCATTCACCACATTAATGGTTCCAATAACAGAGCACACTGGACAGGATTGGCAGCCGATTATTGATTGTTTGTATAGTCTAATCACATGCTGCAGGGCTGTTATTGGTAAGCAATAATATGGTATAATTGTGTATATTGGCAGTATTCAGTAATGTCAGATTGACAAGTCCCAGGAGTCTGGGTGGCACGGCTCCTAAAAATCCATAATGCTGGCTCCTAACTTTTATTGTTTTACACAGAACTGTGTGCCCGTGCCGCAGCTCGACTGCCCAACGCCACAACACTCTACGACTGCCCAACGCCACACCACTCTACGACTGGCCAACGCCACACCACTCTACGACTGCCCAACGCCACACCACTCTACGACTGCCCAACGCCACACCACTCTACGACTGCCCAACGCCACACCACTCTCCGACTGCCCAACGCCACACCACTCTCCGACTGTCCAACGCCACACCACTCTACGACTGTCCAACGCCACACCACTCTACGACTGTCCGCCACAGAACTCTAAAGAACAGTTGCTCCTAAAAATAACTATTCTTGCTCCTAAAGTCTGCATATGTCTATCAATCCCCGGGTTATATTATTGCTTCTTATTATGAGATTACTCGTTGGATGTGTCATCGAATGGGATCAGGATATATGACGCCATGTTTGAGATTTTTCTGGGAGCCAATATAATGGTTTCTTGCGGCCATATTTTGACAATACAGGAAATATTTGTCAGGCTATTGCAATTCAATATCGCAGCAAAAACAATGGTTGTAGGAAAAAAGCCATGTATTAAGAGATAATTTAATTAAATCCAGTTTACCGTATGTTGTATTGTCTTTATTAATCACACCCAAATGTTAATCTTTAAAAGCAAAAAAAGAACAATACATTTTAATAAATCTTTAGTCTATCAAGTAAATAGTTGCCAACATCGGCCATGTTTCCAGGGACACATTTGTTCCACATGCTGCAGAAAGAGCATGCAAAGTGCAGCCTGGCAGTATGTAGGATGCATATACACACAGACACAATCCTATTCATTAATCAGGGTGGAGATCTCATAGGACCTACCCTGATTAATTAATTGGATTGTGTCTGTGCGTATATCCATCCTACATACTGCCAGGCTGCACATTGCATGCTTTTTCTGCAGCATGTGGAACAAATCCGTGTCCCTGGAAACATGGCCGATGTTGGCAACTATGCAAGTATAGTGATTTAATGGACTGGATAAAGAGATGTTTGGGTGTATCCCTGTATTCACATATCAATATGAAACCGAGCACTTTGTGGATCATCTCACATTAAAAGTAAAAATGAAAGAAACATTCAAAGTGCCTGGGAAGTAAAAGAAATTCTCAGGTCAGCATCATTTATTAAACCAATATGGCTGTGGTGTCTTCCATTTATGACATCACCTTGTGGAGTGACCGTGCTATTTGCCTCAAGGCCGTTTGTAACCAGCCCATCGTTAAAATACCAACCCTAAATTATCAAGCCACAAAGTGATGTCATAAACAGGGAACACCAGACATTTTTGGTCGAAATATTTTGCAGTTGCTTTAATTCTGCTAAAACAATGTCTACATGATTGGTTCGTAGCTACATTCACAGTAGAAATAAGATTTAGATGTCAAAGTCCCTTTCAGCAATGTGTTGCAAACAGGGGCGGGCTGGGCCGGGGGGCAGGGTGGCAATTGCCCCCCAGGCCGCCCTAAGCTGTTTAAAACACGGCCTCTGGGCCAGTGTTTAAAAAAAAAAAACAAAAAAAAAAAACGCGCTTGCAGGCAGAGACTGAGAAGGGATCGGAAGATCCCCTCTCACCTCCGCTCTGCCTGCAAAGCTGCACGGGGAGCCGAACAGGCAGCACAGAGAAACATCCGTGCAGTGTGACAGAGAAACATCCGTGCTGCCTGTTCGGCTCCCTGTGCAGTCTGACACGGAAGTGCCGACAGTCACGTGATCGGCGCTCTGACGTCAGACGCGCGCCGATCACGTGTCCTGTCGGCACAACCGCCGGGAGGCCGAACAGGCAGCATGGAGGGACCATGCTGCCTGCCACCAGGGAAGTCCTCCTGCCACTAGCCACCAGGGAAGTCCTCCTGCCACTAGCCACCAGGGAAGTCCTGCCACTAGCCACCAGGGAAGTCCTGCCACCAGGGAAAAAGGTAAGGGGGGGGGGGGGGGGCTTTTAAACACTGGCATATTATTGGACAAATTGGCTGGCAAATAAGACTGGCATATTATTGGACAAATTGGCTGGGGCATATTACATGGCAAATAAGACTGGCATATTATTGGGCAAATTGGCTGGGGAATATTACATGGCAAATAAGACTGGCATATTATTGGGCAAATTGGCTGGGGAATATTAAATGGCAGAATAACACTGGCATATTATTGGACAAATTGGATGGGGAATATTACATGGCAAATAAGACTGGCATATTATTGGGCAAATTGGCTGGGGCATATTACATGGCAAATAAGACTGGCATATTATTGGGCAAATTGGCTGGGGCATATTACATGGCAAATAAGACTGGCATATTATTGGGCAAATTGGCTGGGGAATATTACATGGCAAATAACACTGGCATATTATTGGGCAAATTGGCTGGGGAATATTACATGGCAAATAACACTGGCATATTATTGGGCAAATTGGCTGGGGAATATTACATGGCAATTAACACTGGCATGTTGGGCAAATTAGCAGGGGCATATTAAATTGCAGATAACCTTGGAATATTATTGGGCAAATTTACTGAGTCATATTAAATTGCAGAATAACACTGGCATATTATGGGACAAATTGGCTGGGGAATATTAATGGCAAATAATATTGGAAATGTGTATGTAATGGGGTGATGGAGGCATGTAAATGTGGTGATGGGGCATGTCCTGGTGTGCAACGTGGTTATGGGTCATGTCGTAGGTGTGCAACGTGGGTAGGGGGGGGGGGGGCCCAAATTTTGGGATATTGGGTGTCTAAATCCTGGCATATTGAGGGGCATAATCCTGGCATATTGAGGGGGAAATCCTGGCATATTGAGGGGGCATCATCTTGGCATATTGAGGGGAAAATCCTGGCATATTGTGTGTCTAAATCCTGGCATATTGAGGGGCATAATCCTGGCATATTGAGGGGCATAATCCTGGCATATTGAGGGGGCATAATCCTGGCATATTGAGGGGCATAATCCTGGCATATTGAGGGGCATAATCCTGGCATACTGAGGGGCATAATCCTGGCATTTTGTAAGGGAAAATTCTAGCATATTAAATGGCAAATCCTGGTATATTGTGGGGGAAAATCCTGGCAATATTCGTTATAAAACAAGGAAAAGATGGCCGTGGATGGGGAGGCGATTCGATGGTGCAATGGGCCACTTGACTGGATTTGCCCCCCAGGCCTAAGGCTGCCAGCCCTCCCCTGGTTGCAAACCTCCAATGGGCCCGGCAGCATTATATCTATCAGTGCTTCGTAAGGAGGGCTGAATGACTGAGGACGGCTGAGAGCACTATTAATTGTAGACTCAGGTCACATGGAAAAGGTTATTCTGATAAGACCTCAATTAAATAAATAAGACATCTTGGAGATACAGCAGAAACTCGGTCAGTGTTGGATGAGGACCCCCACCAGCACCCAGTTGTAGTCCAGAACCAACACCTGGCACAACACCTGCTGCTAACTACAGTTCCCATGAGGCTCAGCCAGACATACTGCTTCCATTGATCCTGGCTGAGCCTCATGGGAAGCGCAGTCAAAAAGTAGATAAAGATGCCGATGTTAGCGGTAAACTACAATTCCCATGATGCTCAGCCAGCTTCCCACCATGCTGGGGCGTCACTAGGGTTGGTGTCCCCCGGTGCGGAAACTCATGGTGTCACCCCCCTGGATTTCCTCCAATACAATGCCAAACAGATTCCTTAGTAATGCCAGTCAGATGGCCTATTAACTATGCCACACACAGGAACCCCATAACTATGCCACACACAGGAGCCCCATAACTATGCCACACACAGGAGCCCCATAACTATGTCACACACAGGAACCCCATAACTATGCCACACACAGGAGCCCCATAACTATGCCACACACAGGAGCCCCATAACTATGTCACACACAGGAACCCCATAACTATGCCACACACAGGAGCCCCATAACTATGCCACACACAGGAGCCCCATAACTATGCCACACACAGGAGCCCATAACTATGCCACACACAGGAGCCCCATAAATTATGCCACACACAGGAGCCCCATAACTATGCCACACACAGGAGCCCCATAACTATGCCACACACAGGAGCCCCATAACTATGCCACACACAGGAGCCCCATAACTATGCCACACACAGGAGCCCCATAACTATGCCACACCCGGGAGCCCCATAACTATGCCACACACAGGAGCCCCATAACTATGCCACACACAGGAGCCCCATAACTATGCCGCATACAGGAGCCCCATAACTATGACACACACAGGAGCCCATAACTATGACACACACAGGAGCCCCATAACTATGCCACACACAGGAGCCCCATAACTATGCCACACACAGGAACCTATAACTATGCCACACACAGGAGCCCCATAACTATGACACACACAGGAGCCCCATAAATTATGACACACACAGGACCCCATAACTATGCCACACACAGGAGCCCCATAAATTATGACACACACAGGACCCCATAACTATGCCACACACAGGACCCCATAACTATGCCACACACAGGAGCCCATAACTATGCCACACACAGGAGCCCCATAAATTATACCACACCAGAGCCCCATAAATTATGCCACACCAGAGTGCCACTATTTATGCCTCACCTCTGCCCAATTAATTATGCCACACACACAGGTGCCCCATAATTATGCCACACACACACAGGTGCCCCATAATTATGCCACACAAAAGCGTCCCTTAATTATGCCACACAAAAGCGTCCCTTAATTATGCCACACAAGAGTCCCTTAATTATGCCACACATGGGGCCCAATAAATATGCCACACCAGAGCCCCATAAATTATGCCACACCAGAGCCCCATAAATTATGCCACACACACAGGTGCCCCATAATTATGCCACACAAAAGAGTCCCTTAATTATGCCACACATGGGGCCCAATAAATATGCCACACATGGGGCCCAATAAATATGCCACACACAAGCGCCCCATAATTATGCACACATGTGACAGCCATTAATTATGCAACACACAGGAGCCCCACAAGGTGACAATTGTACAATTATAAAACAACACATATCTATACATACCGACATCTCTCTTTCTCTCTATAACAGCCAATTTGCCCAATTATATACCAGTATCATTTTGTCATTAATAAGCCACAGCCAATTTGCCCATTAATATGCCAGTATTATTGTGTCAGATGCCAATACCATTGTGCCATTAAGATGCAAGTATTATTGTGCCATTCATATGCCAGTAATATTGTGCAATTCAGATACCAGTAATATTGTGCCATTCAAATACCAGTAATATTGTGCCAGATACCAGTAATATTGTGCCAGATACCAGTAATATTGTGCCGCTCAAATACCAGTAATATTGTGCCAGATACCAGTAATATTGTGCCAGATACCAGTAATATTGTGCCATTAAAATATTAGTAATATTGTGCCATTCAGATACCAGGAATATTGTGCCAATCAGACACCGGGAATATTGTGCCATTAAAATATTAGTAATATTGTGCCATTCAGATACTAGGAATATTGTGCCAGACACCGGGAATATTGTGCCATTAAAATATTAGTAATATTGTGCCATTCAGATACCAGGAATACTGAAAATACAGACTCCAATGAATATATGTCTGCTCAGGAGAATTAAGCAGCTACCAGTTTAGAAGACCATATAGTCACCAAATGTAGTAAAAAATAGGTTTGCTGAACTTCCCCATGGGACAAGTCCCTACTTAGCATTTATTTGAAATATCCATTGGAAACGTTCTTTTAACTTTAAGCATAAGAACATATTTTTGTGTTAAAATATTAAAAAATTATGTCCTTTATCTTTATCTTGATGAAAACAAATCAAACAAAAGTAAAAAAAAAAAAAAAATGCGTCTCTGGGCTTCCATACAAGTGTAGATTTTTTTTACAGACATTACTTGATAAAATAATAATGTACCTTATTGAGCACGCCTTGCTCCAAATACCTTTAACGGGAGGTGGACATGTTGTATAGAATCTTGGGTCAGGTGATGGAAGATCTTTGTCATCTGACCCAAGATTCTAAACAACATGTCCTCCCCCATTTAGACATGTGTCTATAATGTCTATGATGCGTAAATGTGCAAATACATTGTTTTTAGGTCAGTGGTCACATTTTGAATACTTTTTGTATAGCAACAGTAATAACCAAATATATCTTCCTTACTATATTTAGCAGTCACTCTTCAGGCACCTGGGTGAACCATCCTTGATCAGAGTCTCTTCTAACAAATAGTCATCTTTGTATGTTTTTCGTGTCTGACTGACTGATACAAATTTGGACAGTTTTACAATGTCTTGCAATGTGTTTTATATTACAGGGACACTCCCGGCAGCAAACCAAAGTTGGCTCACCTGTAAGTGTTCAAAGTGAATAAAAAGGGTCCAAGAAAAAACGCTTTATTCCAGCTATTGTGGATTGAATTGACCCTCTTACTTCCGTGAGTATTTAAAAAAATTACAGGAAAAAATATTGGTCAAGTGAGGGGGCAAGGAATGTTTTCTGCACAAGGGTCTAAAAAAAAATATATGTCAACTCATGCTTCAAACAGTGAAAAGTTTCGTGACCCTGCTTTTACATTTCATGGTACATGCCATATTATCCTCTGACCGCCAGTCGCCATGTTTCCCTGAGAAGTAAGCAACTGTCTCTCACCGCTCGTTCAGTGAGATATCCTCATTATTTTTGCATGCCATCCACGGAGTGGTCATCTCAGCGGAGAGGCAGATCGTAAAATGGATATGAATATCTTAAAAAAAAAACTTTTAACGCTAGCTTGTTCAAAGCATCCCTTTGATGATCTTGTTACGCCATGGAGTAGGTTATGGGAATAAGCTACTGCAAGTACTGTTTGAAAATGTGCCGTCTCGTTAGCTTGCATAAAGAATTCATCATTCGCGATTGATAAATAAGTTATACTAATAATAATAATAATAATAATTACAGTTGGCTTCCGGTCTCCATCTTCAGGCTGATGTGGATTTACAACAACAGGCCTTTTTGGATGTTGTGGGATTATCACTTCACAGAAATAGTACAAGATAAGAGACTTTCGGAACGCAAGGTTATTTAAGGGAAGTGCTAGTTTCCATGAGGGGGGAATCTACAACGGGAGAAACAGTCAGAAAGCTCAGCATAGAGCTTCAGTCATGAAAAAGAGAGAGAAAATACAGAGAACCGAAAAAAAAAAAAAAGGAATTTCAAACAAAGTGGCCAACTTGGAAAAATTCGTCCATTCGGCTGCGTCGGGAATTTTTTCCAACTTTGCTACATTGGTCTAAAGTTTCAAATTCCCGTATCAATTCCCTCTTTTGTAAAAAAATAAAAAAAAAATAAAACAAAAGTACTTCTAGTGTTAGAATCGGGATTCAAATATTCAGACTTTTAATATAAGTATGTGTACATTTATATCAGATCATTTATACAGAAACTATAAGAATTAAAGTATATCACAAATAAAATGGAAAAATATAAACAGGTACTATCCTACAGGACAGACTATTGTAGTGTGGTCTGTTCTCGGGAGATCGTTCACCCACCCCCTTTTTTTGTCACCTTAGGTATCGGGGTATTCCCATGGCCGTGGGACCCTGGCTTACTTGCACCAAGAGGATCATCAGCCATACGACACTGACAAGGCCATTGTAGGCTGAAACGTACGTCTGTGGTTTGCGGTGTTCCTCGTGCAGAGGGTACTAGCCATGCATTTCGGGTCTGGACTGCCCTTATGGGTGGGATTAGTCTGATTTGCTAATGGAGTGGTTCCTCTGTAATGGTGCAAGCGAGCAAAAAACGGAGTTGCCCTCCCGAGTAGGTACCATCCCATAGGACAAGCTATTGTAGTGCTATCTGTTCTCGGGAGCTCGTGCACCCACCCCCTTTTTGTCTCACGAAGAATATAAACATTTTCCAAATATATGTGTGACTGTTTCAGGTATTATATCCTACAAGAATACAGATTTGCCACAAATACTTTTTATCCATTGATTTATTTAGGGCCAACAATTTACGTAGCACTAGATAACAGAGCACAGACGGGAACGACATACTAAGTTAGCCAAACTAGGACAGACTGGTACATGAGGTAGAGAGCCCTGCTCGCAGAGCTTATAATCTAGAGGGAATGGGGTACATGATACACATAAAGGAGTGAAGAGGTCAGAGGGAAGGAAGTTGTAGTAACAGTTGGCACTATGTGAGTGTGGCCAAAGATTAATTGTGTGCGTTTTAGCTGGATCGGTTGTGAGTTCCCTGATATTATTGAGGACAGCGAGAGCTTGGTGGGATCAGCTAGAGGTAAATCAAACGGTATTCTAGTTGGATGGGAAGCTTCATTAAAGCGATGAGTTTTGAGGGACTTTTTAAAGTTTGAAAGGGAGCTGGATGATCTGCGGAAGGGAGTTCCAATGAGAGGGGGCAGTTCTGGAAAAATCTCGGAGGTGGTGTACAGGGAAAACAACAGCGGGCCGCGGGCCAAGGACCGATCCTTGCGGAACACCAACAGAGAGCGGAACAGGCGAAGATGTCGCTCCAGCAAGCGACACTGAATAGGAGCGCTCAGATAAGTACGAGTCGATCCAAGGGAGTGCCGTACCACCTATGCCAAACGAGGATTATCGGTTAAGAAGGAGGTCTAAGAGGATCATCACTGAGAAGTGGCCTTTAGATTTGGCAGAAAGGAGGTCATTTTATACTCTAGTGAGGGCTGTTTCAGTAGAGTGTAAGGGTCTAAAGCCAGATTGAAAGGGTCAAGCAGGTCATTGGCAGTCAGACAGTCTGTTAGTCGCGAGTGCACCGTTCTCTCCAGCAACTTGGACACGAAGGGGAGAAGGGGTATAGGAGGGTAGTTAGATGGAAGTGTGGGGTCTAGGGAAGATTCTTTGCAATACAGGTATGATTTGGGCTTGTTTGAAGGGTAACAACCAACTGAAGGGGAACAGCCAACTTATATATAAATCATTAGCATGTTTTGTGCTTCTTATTCTACTACTGTGACATCATCTTGTGTCTGTCTCACTGTCTGTCATTAAACAGTCTGGTCTTGTTGCAAATGGATGATGTGAGTGTATGTGGGTCCAAGAGAAGTCTGAGTGAAAGAGAGGGGGGAACAAAGAACAATAAAACACATGGAAGAATGTGGGAGGAGATTGAAATCACCTGGAGAGTGACCAAATATAGTGAATAGGTATTTTAGAGTCAAACAGATCAATAGAAAGAGTTCAATTCAGAGTTGCATAAAATAGAAAGCATAGTATACAAATATTGTGGAGACATGAGTATAGACTCCAAATCTGTCTGTATACCAAATCTGTATGAAACCGTCTGGTCTTGTTACAAATGGATGATGTGAGTGTACAAGCTGTTTGTGGGCACAGATGGAACAGAAAAGCTGTGTGGGGGCAATCATGGCACATATCAGCCGTTGGGGGCAAATATGGCACTGAAAAACTGTGTGCCCCCAAACAGTTTATCAGTGCTATATTTGCCTCAAACAGCTTGTCAGTGCCTTTTTTTGCCCCCAGTCAGTCATATTTGCATCCCAACAGCTGGTCTGTGTCAGCTTTTTCCTAAGCCATGTCATAGTTGCCAACATTTAAAAAAAAAATCCAGGGATGCTTTGCAGGATAGCTACCAATAACCACACCCACTGCTCCTAATTGGGATCCAAAGCTCCACCCACATTATCCAAGTTATGCTGTATGTGCCAGGTTGTAGAACAAGGTACATGAGCCAAATATGTGTCTAAACCTGAAATGTAAATAACTAGTTGTGTATGGTCTCTGCCCATTGTACAATACAGAGGGCTATGTCTGCACAGCATGTATGAATAATAATAATAATAATAATCATCTGAATGTAGAACACATTTTGCCCAAAGGGACAGGAGTTTGAGAAGCACAGAGGAAAGCCCTACATTGGCACCCTGACATCCTGTCATTTAACTGAGGTTTACAATCTCAAATCTAAATCCATTTGTAGAAATACAATACTGCTTGTATCAAAACATATAAACAAGGAGGAAAAATAACAATCAAACAGTATTATTGCCGAGACAGAAACCAAGTGTGACAAACATAACTCATTAACTCATAGAGGGAGGTTTATAAAGGTGGCGGACACAGGAATAGGGTCTAATACTGGTTCAGTGTGCTGGCGAGTCTCATCTAGACATACTATGCATACAGCACTCGTTTGGTGTCAGAGAACCTTCGTCATCCGATGGCTGTATCGGGCTGTATAACAAAAAAGGCAAAATGCATTACATATAATGCATCTGGGGCTAAAACCCCAAGGGCAGAATATGGAATATTTGGTACAGTCCTAACCTCAACATCTGACCAAAGGGGTAATACATTTAGAGGCATTAAAGGTGGGTGGACAGTGTAATAGAGCAGCAGGAAATGCTAGCAGAATGCTTGGTTGTATAGGGAGAGGTATTAGCAGAATGCTTGGTTATATAAGGAGAGGTATTAGCAGAATGCTTGGTTGCATAGGGAGAGGTATTAGCAGAATGCTTGGTTGTATAGGGAGAGGTATTAGCAGAATGCTTGGTTGTATAGCGAGAGGTATTAGCAGAATGCTTGGTTGTATAGGGAGAGGTATTAGCAGAATGCTTGGTTGTATAGGGAGAGGTATTAGCAGAATGCTTGGTTGTATAGGGAGAGGTATTAGCCAGAATGCTTGGTTGCATAGGGAGAGCGGTATTAGCAGAATGCTTGGTTGCATAGGGAGAGCGGTATTAGCAGAATGCTTGGTTGTATAGGGAGAGGTATTAGCAGAATGCTTGGTTGTATAGGGAGAGGTATTAGCCAGAATGCTTGGTTGTATAGGCAGAGGTATTAGCAGAATGCTTGGTTGTATAGGTAGAGGTATTAGCAGAATGCTTGGCTGTATAGGGAGAGGTATTAGCAGTAGGAAGAGGGAAGTGCTCATGCCATTGTACAGAGCACTGGTGAGACCTCACTTGGAGAATTGTACAGAGCACTGGTGAGACCTCACTTGGAGTATTGTACAGAGCACTGGTGAGACCTCACTTGGAGTATTGTACAGAGCACTGGTGAGACCTCACTTGGAGTATTGTACAGAGCACTGGTGAGACCTCACTTGGAGTATTGTACAGAGCACTGGTGAGACCTCACTTGGAGTATTGTACAGAGCACTGGTGAGACCTCACTTGGAGTATTGTACAGAGCACTGGTGAGACCTCACTTGGAGTATTGTAGAGAGCGCTGGTGAGACCTCACTTGGAGTATTGTACAGAGCGCTGGTGAGACCTCACTTGGAGTATTGTACAGAGCACTGGTGAGACCTCACTTGGAGTATTGTACAGAGCACTGGTGAGACCTCACTTGGAGTATTGTACAGAGCGCTGGTGAGACCTCACTTGGAGTATTGTACAGAGCACTGGTGAGACCTCACTTGGAGTATTGTACAGAGCACTGATGAGACCTCACTTGGAGTATTGTACAGAGCGCTGGTGAGACCTCACTTCGAGTATTGTACAGAGCGCTGGTGAGACCTCACTTGGAGTATTGTACAGAGCGCTGGTGAGACCTCACTTGGAGTATTGTACAGAGCGCTGGTGAGACCTCACTTCGAGTATTGTACAGAGCGCTGGTGAGACCTCACTTCGAGTATTGTGCAGAGCTCTGGTGAGACCTCACTTGGAGTATTGTACAGAGCGCTGGTGAGACCTCACTTGGAGTATTGTACGCAGTACTGGAGACCGTATCTCCAGAAGGATATTGATACTTTGGAGAGAGTTCAGAGAAGGGCTACTAAACTGGTTCATGGGTTGAAGGATAAAACTTACCAGGAAAGGTTAAAGCAACTTAACATGTATAGCTTGGAGGAAAGACGTAACAGGGGGGATATGATAGAAACATTTATATACATAAAGGGAATCAACACAGTAACGGAGGAGAGTATATTTAAAAGAAGAAAAACTACCACAACTAGAGGACATAGTCTTAAATTAGAGGGGCAGTGATTTAAATGTAATATTAGGAAGTATTACTTTACTGAGAGGGTAGTGGATGAATGGAATAGCCTTCCAGCAGAAGTGGTAGAGGTTAATACAGTGAAGGAGTTTAAGCATGCGTGGGATAGGTATAAGGCTATCCTAGATATAAGATAAGACCAGGGATTAATGAAAGTATTACTTTACTGAGAGGGTAGTGGATGTATGGAATAGTCTTCCAGTAGAAGTGGTAGAGGTTAATACAGTGAAGGAGTTTAAGCATGCATGGGATAGGTATAAGGCTATCCTAGATATAAGATAAGGTCAGGGACTAATCAAAGTATTACATTACTGAGAGGGTAGTGGCTGTATGGAATAGCCTTCCAGTAGAAGTGGTAGAGGTTAATACAGTGAAGGAGTTTAAGCATGCGTGTGATAGGTATAAGGCTATCCTAGATATAAGATAAGGCCAGGGACTAATGAAAGTATTACTTTACTGAGAGGGTAGTGGATGTATGGAATAGTCTTCCAGTAGAAGTGGTAGAGGTTAATACAGTGAAGGAGTTTAAGCATGCATGGGATAGGTATAAGGCTATCCTAGATATAAGATAAGGCCAGGGACTAATGAAAGTATTACTTTACTGAGAGGGTAGTGGATGTATGGAATAGTCTTCCAGTAGAAGTGGTAGAGGTTAATACAGTGAAGGAGTTTAAGCATGCATGGGATAGGTATAAGGTTATCCTAGATATAAGATAAGGCCAGGGACTAATGAAAGTATTACATTACAGAGAGGGTAGTGGATGTATGGAATAGTCTTCTAGTAGAAGTGGTAGAGGTTAATACAGTGAAGGAGTTTAAGCATGCATGGGATAGGTATAAGGCTATCCTAGATATAAGATAAGGCCAGGGACTAATGAGAGTATTACTTTACTGAGAGGGTAATGGATGCATGGAATAGTCTTCCAGTAGAAGTGGTAGAGGTTAATACAGTGAAGGAGTTTAAGCATGCATGGGATAGGTATAAGGCTATCCTAGATATAAGATAAGGCCAGGGACTAATGAGAGTATTACTTTACTGAGAGGGTAATGGATGCATGGAATAGTCTTCCAGTAGAAGTGGTAGAGGTTAATACAGTGAAGGAGTTTAAGCATGCATGGGATAGGTATAAGGCTATCCTAGATATAAGATAAGGCCAGGGACTAATGAAAGTATTACTTTACTGAGAGTATAGTGGATGTATGGAATAGTCTTCCAGTAGAAGTGGTAGGTGTCAATACAGTGAAGGGGTTTAAGCATGCGTGGGATAGGTATAAGGCTATCCTAGATATAAGATAAGGCCAGGGACTAATGAGAGTATTACTTTACTGAGAGGGTAATGGATGCATGGAATAGTCTTCCAGTAGAAGTGGTAGAGGTTAATACAGTGAAGGAGTTTAAGCATGCATGGGATAGGTATAAGGCTATCCTAGATATAAGATAAGGCCAGGGACTAATGAAAGTATTACTTTACTGAGAGTATAGTGGATGTATGGAATAGTCTTCCAGTAGAAGTGGTAGGTGTCAATACAGTGAAGGGGTTTAAGCATGCGTGGGATAGGTATAAGGCTATCCTAGATATAAGATAAGGCCAGGGACTAATGAAAGTATTACTTTACTGAGAGGGTAGTGGATGCATGGAATAGTCTTCCAGTAGAAGTGGTAGAGGTTAATACAGTGAAGGAGTTTAAGCATGCATGGGATAGGTATAAGGCTATCCTAGATATAAGATAAGGTCAGGGACTAATGAAAGTATTACTTTACTGAGAGGGTAGTGGATGTATGGAATAGTCTTCCAGTAGAAGTGGTAGAGGTTAATACAGTGATGGAGTTTAAGCATGCATGGGATAGGTATAAGGCTATCCTTCATATAAGATAAGGTCAGGGACTAATGAAAGTATTACTTTACTGAGAGGGTAGTGGATGTATGGAATAGTCTTCCAGTAGAAGTGGTAGAGGTGAATACTGTGATGGAGTTTAAGCATGCATGGGATAGGTATAAGGCTATCCTTCATATAAGATAAGGCCAGGGACTAATGAAAGTATTACATTACTGAGAGGGTAGTGGATGTATGGAATAGTCTTCCAGTAGAAGTGGTAGAGGTTAATACAGTGAAGGAGTTTAAGCATGCATGGGATAGGTATAAGGCTATCCTAGATATAAGATAAGGCCAGGGACTAATGAAAGTATTACATTACTGAGAGGGTAGTGGATGTATGGAATAGTCTTCCAGTAGAAGTGGTAGAGGTTAATACAGTGAAGGAGTTTAAGCATGCATGGGATAGGTATAAGGCTATCCTAGATATAAGATAAGGCCAGGGACTAATGAAAGTATTACATTACTGAGAGGGTAGTGGATGTATGGAATAGTCTTCCAGTAGAAGTGGTAGAGGTTAATACAGTGATGGAGTTTAAGCATGCATGGGATAGGTATAAGGCTATCCTAGATATAAGATAAGACCAGGGACTAATGAAAGTATTACATTACTGAGAGGGTAGTGGATGTATGGAATAGTCTTCCAGTAGAAGTGGTAGAGGTTAATACAGTGAAGGAGTTTAAGCATGCGTGGGATAGGTATAAGGCTATCCTAGATATAAGATAAGGTCAGGGACTAATGAAAGTATTACCTTACTGAGAGGGTAGTGGATGTATGGAATAGTCTTCCAGTAGAAGTGGTAGAGGTTAATACAGTGAAGGAGTTTAAGCATGTGTGGGATAGGTATAAGGCTATCCTAGATATAAGATAAGGTCACGGACTAATGAAAGTATTACATTACTGAGAGGGTAGTGGATGTATGGAATAGTCTTCCAGTAGAAGTGGTAGAGGTTAATACAGTGAAGGAGTTTAAGCATGCGTGGGATAGGTATAAAGCTATCCTAGATATAAGATAAGGCCAGGGACGAATTTGGGCAGACTTGACAGGCCAAATAGTTCTTATCTGTCAACCCATTCTA
This sequence comes from Pelodytes ibericus, assembly GCA_036172795.1. Classification (NCBI taxonomy): domain Eukaryota; kingdom Metazoa; phylum Chordata; class Amphibia; order Anura; family Pelodytidae; genus Pelodytes; species Pelodytes ibericus. The sequence continues at coordinate 5,939,485 of CM069867.1, read as the reverse complement.
TTTTTTATGGCAATCCCCTTTTTTTACATTATACATAACCCCTTTATTATTTAAAATCAATTACATTTTACAAAGCAACCAAACTCTAGAATGGAAGATGCTCTCTGTACTTACCAGTTGGAAACAGGGCATATGTGGTTGTTTGAAAGCGCCATGGCATATCTACAATACAAAAGGGGAAACAAAAAGAAGAGTCATTAGATTGCACGTTCTTGGACCGTTTATACTGCTGTCTATTATTTCTTGCATAATGTTTGTAACAGGTAAGCGCGGTAAGTATACGATTCATGCTGGTCGAATTGGTCAACACAGTGAGTGACTCTGATGTTGGATTCGCTGCTGCCATCGGCCTCGCTGATATATTTCGCATACTTTCGGGGTCTGCGTGGTGTCTGTTTGGAGGATATGCTATATTTATGACTTTTGGGATTTTCCAAAAAAAAAAAGAAGGAAATTAATATTTGATGACGAATAATAAGCGAAAGCGCAAGATGTAAAAGTTATATACATACTTGGCAAACTGTGATACTGTGGATTGGCTCAGGTACCATCATTCATGAAAGATGATGTCAAGGTGACCCCCTTCCCCCCCAAACGTTACTGCTGCCTGACTCCCCACACATGGCAATCTGCTGCCTCTGTGACCCCCACATGCCAATCTGTCACCTAAAGATGCCTATCTGCCCCCCACACAAGCCATTCAGCGGCCAATAGACTTCTTGGTGTCTAGTGGGGGCAGCCGGTGGATGTCTGCATGATGCGTTCAGACATCCTCTGATGCTGCCCTACACGTCCGCCGGGGCTTCTATGATGGACGACATAGAAAACATCCACAGACCTCCACCAGTTGCTTGCGAGGAGGATCCAGGAGACCAGGTCCCATGTAGGGTTGCCACCTTTTCTTAAAAAAAAACACTGGCCTGGGTAATGTCTTCATAGACATAACATTGGACTGATCTCAATTTTTTACCAGCTGGGTGGCAACCCTAGTCCCATGCAGCCCATGCGGAGGGGGACCTTGATGGAATTCAACCTTGAATATAAGAGACGAAGGGTCTCTTTCAGAGCATTTGCTTGGCTTATATTCGAGCAATTACAGTATATCCTAAAACACAAACGTACTACTGTTCAAAAATGTCCCTTTCGAAAGAAAAGCAAACTTTGTCTATTATAATAACATCACAAGAATCAGAAATACAGTGTAGACATTGTTAATGATGTAAAAATACTTCTGTAGCTGGAAACCCCTGATTTTTTTAATAGCATATATATATGTTATTCATCTGAAACCTGTTATACATATATTAGTATACAGCTGAAACCTTTGTGCTGCTTATTTGCCACAACTGGGCATACTATTCCCCCACTGGACAATGTTTCCGAATACGAGGGGCAGAAATAAAAGAACTGAAGACCAGGTGGGCATACTGAGAATATACGTCTTGGAAAATATTTCTGATATTTCATTCCTACCCAAATAATATACCATGGCAGGTCACTTACCTACGGTCGTATTAAATGGTTATGGGTGAGGAGGGAATAAAGGACAGTTATATTAGAGAGGGTAAGAACAGACTGAGCAGAGAACCAGTGAGGACCATACATACAACCAGTTTGGGTTTCTCAGGTCACAGTGCCGGATCCTGCTAATGTTAGAGAGGGCGGAGGCCGAGGATGTGTCCAATAATACTCCAAGACATAAACATGATCCTCAGTGTTTGTCTGCTCTGTCAATGGCCCCTATTCAGCCTGTGTCTTTCTATCATTACAAGTAATGGATCGGAGGTCAAATGGTCATTTGGAAGTACAGGAAAGCAGCGCATAGGTACTTCAGCTAAGGAAGGACAAGGGTGAAAACAGGAGGGGCGTATTAGGAGATATTATGACGGATACTGTGGGATTATCATAAACACCAAACCTGTATTATATGGCTGTTATTACTGGGCTTGCAAATCACCAAATATAAATAAAAGGGCATAATTAGGGCATTATTATTACTACTATCTCATGATTAATATTAAGATGGAAAGTAAAAATGACCGTTTGAAAAAAATGCTTCCTTTAATGCAAATTACAGTAGTGCTTACACACACACATATATATATATAAATCTATATATACACACACACACACATATATATATAAATCTATATATACACACACACACACACATATATATATAAATCTATATATACACACACGCACACATATATATATAAATCTATATATACACACGCGCACACACATATATATATATATATATATATATATATACACACACACGCACACATATATATATATAAATCTATATATACACACGCGCACACACACAAATATATATATATATATATATATTTGTGTGTGTATCTGCGTGTATATATATATATATATATATATATATATATATATGTGTGCGCGCGTGTGTATATATAGATTTATATATATATATGTGTGCGCGTGTGTATATATAGATTTATATATATATGTGAGTGCGCGTGTGTATATATAGATTTATATATATATGTGTGTGCGCGTGTGTATATATAGATTTATATATATGTGTGCGCGTGTGTATATATAGATTTATATATATATGTGTGCGTGTGTGTATATATAGATTTATATATATATTTGTGTGTGTATCTGCGTGTATATATATATTTATATATATATATGTGTGCGCGTGTGTATATATAATATATACACCTTGTGTGAGCATAATAAAAACAAGTCATTTTCGGATACTTTTCATGCTGGTCGAATTGGTAACAGAGTGAGTGACTGATGCTGCCACCGGACTCTCGGATATATTTTGTGTAGGTGACTGATGCTGCCACCGGACTCTCGGATATATTTTGTGTAGGTGACTGATGCTGCCACCGGACTCTCGGATATATTTTGTGTAGGTGACTGATGCTGCCACCGGACTCTCGGATATATTTTGTGTAGGTGACTGATGCTGCCGCCACCGGACTTCCGGATATATTTTGTGTAGGTGACTGATGCTGCTCCTGTCGGCCTCTCGGATATATTTTGTGTAGGTGATTGATGCTGCCGCCATCGGCCTCTCGGATATATTTTGTGTAGGTGACTGATGCTGCTCCTGTCGGCCTCTCAGCTCGGCCTGCTGTCACTCACAGGCAGGATACGCCCCGATATATACACGCACATACACATACACACAAATAGAAACCATTTTTTATTTGCGTATATACATACATATATAGAGGATCAATATTAAACCTACCACCCTAACGCAAATTTATTTTGATTTTTTTGTTGAATTTAGTGGAGTATATTACTGAAGCCCAGAAAGGACTTGTATTTTTTTTATATTTTATAAGTTGTCATCTTGAGATATAAAGTTGTTTTCTCAAGATAACATGTTGATATCGCCGTAGTATATGGGTTAAAGTGACTCTAAACTTTTTATTGTAAATTTTCCTTCTTTAATATAAGGCAAAGTTAAACATTTGGTGCTTTATAAACAGCAGAGTATCGTTACAGGTATATAAAGCTGACCTGGGCTGGCATATGGGGACAGCATCAGAGTGTGCTCAGCCAATCATAGCAGGTTCTCACTGCTCGCATTAGACTGAAGCTCGTCGGGTGCGACTGTCTCACTGCTACGGCCCAGAGAGAGATCCTTGTTTTGACATCTAATTACTGGATAATTAGGGTCCTTATTTATAAAAATGAGTCTGTGCTAGCAGAGGGAGACCATCACTGTGAAGCATGGAGGTTACCAGTCAGAGGGGAAAAAATGGCTTGTAGCTTAAAAATAATACATATTACTTAACACTCCTAGTAGGGCCAATATATATATTTCACATGTGCTTATAGAAAGTGTCTCTTTATGGAAGTTCAGCATGTATAAATAAGGAATACTCCACCCTCTAGCTTGATAAAAAAAATGTTTGAGTGTACAGCTGTATGCTTAGAATTGTGCCTACTCATCACTTCCTTGGAAATAATGGAAGGATCCATTAGGCATGTATAGAGGTGACACTGCATCTGAATGAGCAGTGTGTCTTTAAAGGGGCCCTGTTATGGTTCAGAAGATGTGCTGGGGGATCCTCCTCTCAACCGGAACAATGAAGAAAGACTCTGTCGGATGCTCTATTTATTATGTTCTAGTGTAGGACCCACTATTTTGGAGTACTTTAACACAGTGGCGGCCTAAGCAATATATAAACATATAGTGTGACTAAGTCTCCAATTTTTTCATCCAGGATAGGTGCTTTTAACGTAGCATCATGGTTTAAGCTTTTAAAAAAAAAAAAATTTAAATAATAAATGCAATTTTTATGTTGGGTTTATACCACATTAATATTTTTAAAGGTTACTTCCCAGGTGGTAGCAGCCCTTTAAACTTGTATCAGCTCAGATTTTTAAATCAGAAAATTGGAAAGAAAACCACAAACTGATTTAACAAAAGAGCAGATCGGTTTATATTTTTGCCAGGATGCTCTTTGAAGTGGTCTCAATAGCTGAAAACAATTAGAAGATATAAAAGAATCTCCGCTTTTTATGTAAAAATTTAAAATCAGGCCTTTTCGCTGTGTCTTGATTGCTAGACGGATGTGGCATGCATGATCTGTGAAATGATTATTTTTGGTATTTACTCGGGAAGAAAGGAAGAAGCAGAGCAGACATGCCGAATGTGTTATCTGAAGAGGTTTATAGCATGAAAGAAACATTTGTATAACATATGTATGTTCAATGGTACAGCTGGCAGACCCCTCCAATGGTAGGCCATGGGTAAATATCCACATCCCCATTTGCCCATAAGATATCGCAGCCGCCCGCATGTAATACTCCATTAAATGCCCCTATGTCCCATTAACATTCATATAATGGGCTTGAAGAGAATGCCCAAGATGGGGTTTGAACGCAGTGCCCAAGATGGGGTTTGAACGCAGTGCCCAAGATGGGGTTTGAACGCAGTGCCCAAGATGGGGTTTGAACGCAGTGCTCAAGATGGGGTTTGAACGATATGCCCAAGATGGGGTTTGAACGCAATGCCCAAGATGGGGTTTGAACGCAGTGCCCAAGATGGGGTTTGAACACAGTGCCCAAGAGGGGCTTGAAAACAATGCCCAAGAGAATTGCCCATCAGCAAAATAGAAGCCCTTCAATATTCTAGACTAAAAGGATAATTACTTTTATTAACTTGAAGGAAGCAAGACTTGAAAAGCGGGTCTTACTTCTCCCAAGTCAACCAGACATTTATCTTAATAGACACAAACGGGTTTGCTCTCGGCTGTGTCTCACAGGGGAGACACAGCTAGTCCGGAGGCTGCTCCCTGCAGACAGTGTCAGCACGCACACCAATCAGAGCAGAGGCTCAAACTACTCATCTTGTCGGGTCGGAATTTTCCTGGAACCGAGTTTAGGTCCCCTCTGCTGACCCCATTTAACAACGAGGGTCTCGCTCTCTGCAGTCGCCGCCCTGACCCCAACCTATGAAGCATGTGGATAAACTGGTCCGTACTGTCAAAAGTGAAAAATAACAATGAGTTGCCCTTTAAAGTACTTTTACAGAATGTAATCATCATAACAAGTATTCCAAGACGTAAAGGGACACAATGTCCGAAAAACTATTGAGCCATTTCGTAACAGGGTTTATTTACGGAGCCCAGATTATCAGAGGGTTGTAGGAAGGGTGTGTTATAAACAATGAAAAGTAAAACAAAGGCTGATAGTCCGTTCCCAAAAGAATGTGGCTTAAGCATCACTGAAGGTTTTGATAAGTCAAGAGGTAGATACATTTATCTGTAGTTGTTGACACAATGTAGAGGCTTCTCCCGTGTCACCTTGGATTACCAAAGTTACATGCATGTTTCAGCATTTCTCCGGTCATTCCATATACAAGGCTGCAAATTATTTTAAACTGGCCATTTCAAATATATATAAAAATATACAGGAAATAGGCTTTCTGGAACAGCCTCCTTTAATGAGGCACAGATGTTATGAAGCTGAAGCGTACTTGGTGAATGGGACTTTTATTTAGTAACTAAATTCGGTACGTATGCTGGGTAGCAGAGGCATTATCAAACACAAATCTACACAGAGCCAACAAGACAGAAGGCCTGCTTTTCCCACAGACGTCTAGTGCTAGCACCACTGCAAGGGATTCTGGGAAGGCAGGCAAGAGGGAATTGTAGGCGATTTCTGGTCAAAGAAGCCAAGTTTGGAATATAGCTAGAAATTAGAGATTTTTTTTCCCCCCCAACTCAGAAGACTTCGGCCTTAATTCTGAAATTCCCTGATAAAACCAAAATCTAATATAGAAAGCTACCTACTCAAGAAATAAATCTTACCCGTTAAGGCCCACTTTCTTTGGTGGGGAGCGATCAGGGTCTCCGGCCAATCAAGACCGTACAATGTTACGGAGGGGTGTGCCACAAAACCCCCGAAAGTTCAGGCTCAACGCAATTCCAGCCAATGTCGCCAGCGCTCACTTTGACCCAAATTTGGCCACATCTGACAGAGGGTTCTGGAGCATCGCGAGGGGCTGTGATTCGCCGATTGCTGTTTGGTCCATTTTTTTTTTGTTTGTTGTTATATGCGTTTAACCCTAATTCCTCTCTCTCATACAAACTAAAAATGTATATATCTTTCGTTTGATGCCTTATTTCTGCTTACAAAGCAGAGTTTAATATGATTTTTTTTTTCTAAATTGACCACGCCCTTTGTTTACATCAATGGCGTGCCAGGATCGTCACGTGTCCTTAAGGGGCTAAGCATGCTAAAGTAATAAACCCCAAAACTTGGGCGGTATCTAGTTTAAAAGGGTGTTTGTTATTCTGATAGAACTTGAAAAGGGTTATTTCAGGCCATCCATTTTTTTTTTTTTAACATCTCTACACCTTAGGGCCTAAGGAATCGAGTTAGATGGAGGCTGTCCGACGTTAATCAGGCAGTTCTATGAGCGCCAGAGTCGACCAAAAGATTCTGTTCCACTCTGTGATTGGGCCACACGGACATACAACAGGACTCTTGGTATTCTGGCCCACTAAGTTCAAAGCACCATAAACAAAGAAGAAAAAAAAACGGAGATCTCCAGCGTCCAGTGTGGGTAAATACACAATGAATACAAAAAAACAACAATATGCAGAGAAAGAAGTATATATCAATAAACTTGAAAATGTGTATAAAAAAAAAAAAAAAAAAAAAAAAGAAAATTGGTATATATAAAGTAAATACCCCAACTAAGATATCACTAAAACTGAAGACAGTGTAACACACAGTGTGAGAGACTCAACAAACATGAAGAAAAAATTATAAATATTATAAAGGACATAAAAACTAGAGTTGAGCGGACACCTGGATATTCGGGTTCGGCCGAACTTCGAAAAAATGTCCGATTCCGTGCTCGAACTTGACCCCGAACCCCATTGAAGTCAACGGGGACACAAAATTTTGGCCACTAAAATGCCTCTAAAAAAGTCATTCGGTTTATAGACTTTCGGTTTATGGAATACATGTAATGCTATTGCTATTCTATAAACCGAAATATTCTTATGAATGGGTACTCTATTTCGGTTTATAGAAAGCCCATAGCATTACATACAATGTAATCGCCGAACCCCGAACTCCAACCCGAACATACAGTGGAATGTCCGTGTTCGGGTCCGGGGTCCAAAAACCGTAATGTTCGGTACGAACCCGAACAGTGCGGTTCGGGTTCGCTCAACACTAATAAAAACGTGATGAGTGAATAAATAGAAAAATACAGCTCACTGTGTAATTCAATCTTGTCTCTAATTATCCTAAAAATACAATGTACTGACCTGTGAATGAAAAAAATATACACAAAACTAGTGCAGTATGTCAGAATAAGATATATATAATAAAAACGGAGGGGACAAAAAAACTCACAAAAAACGTAGGGGCATCGATAACAGCTCTGCAAATAATATCTCCGATGGATCTGTTTCTCACTGCCAGAATGAAAACACAGGGGGGTGTAACAAATAGGCTCAGTATAGCTGAACCCGAAATCTGACTTAGTATTTAATAAAAATGCTGTACAGATGATTTCTCACGTGGATATGAGTCCCATGCACGAACTCTTCCTCACACGCCCCCTCATTATGGATGCCGGTCAAGTTCACACAACAGCCCAACGCGTTTCGTCCTGAGACTTCATCAAGGGGATAGCTTGATATGGTCAAAAGCACTTTAGATTGCAGACCTCTGGTGTTATGTGTGCGTACTGCACGACTTTCTTTTTTTTTTTTTTTTTGAGGTCCCAGGCTGAAAAAGAGGTGGCACTACGTGGCACCACATGACATCACTCAGCACCGCAACAAGTGACAGTGCTGTTTGGAGTACAAGAAGCCATTTGGGGTACATGGATGGTACTGGTAAGCAGTTTGGGGCAAAGAGGCTGTTTTGGGCACAAGGATGGCACAAGCAGGCTAGTTTGGTGGCAAAGATGGCACAGGCAGGCTGTGTGTTGTGGAAAACTTTATTTTCCGCTTCCTTGTGTCCCTGGAAATTTAACGGCCATGGTAGCCCCCCCAAACAACCATATTTTACGGTTCCTCAGTGCCCATGTTCCGGCTGAGTTATTTTCCCCCTGTGTTAACTGGTGTTTAAAATGTATGGTGTCCTGTTAAAGAGCCTAATCCCTTGCACCCTTTCCCCAGGAATGTAGCTTCAGCAGCCGCTTCACAATAAAGGTTTATCCTGGCTGCTGAGCTCATTCTCTGGTTCAAAATGTAGGCACTTTTTCTATTGGTCGCTCAGACCAAGCCACCAGTGTAGGCACTGTTCTGATTGGTCGCTCAGTTAAATGCCCGATTTGAAGGGATTTACTGATCTGTGAGCACTCCTTTCCCCCTGCTGGGGATTGGTCGCTACTAATCCTACCTCGAATCTGATTGGTTGCCAGATATTCTGGCACCAAAATCAATTGTCCTTTTGTGCAATTGTGAAGAAGTTCTTTTGTTCAAGTTATGTTATCAAGCTTACCTTGACCTAAACCTACGCTGGTCTTCGTGGCTGGTAAATATATATTGTAATGCAACAGCTGATGGGTCACATTTTTAATGAGCACAAAGAGCCGGTTGTAACAACACTGACTTTAAATAACATCTCTCCAATTTTAGTAGCAGAGATTTTAACTTGTAGTTTCAGTACAAAAACACTCAATGGTTTATATTATTGTTTATATACAGTGATAAAATTGGCTCACCCAACATCACTTAAAAAAATATTCGCTTTTACCACAACCCAATAAAGGAATGTACGAGGGAGGGAATTTACTGGAAAAAAGTTATTCGCTTTTCCAAAGAGTTTTTTATTTTAAATGTTGTATTGCCCACGGATTGCTAAAGTTACACAGCTTAATGGAACGTTGGTTCTCTGTGGCACAGTGCCACAAAGGGAGATAAGTATCTCGTGATAATTACGAAAGAACATCTTATGAGGAAAGGAAGCATGCCTCCCAACTGTCCCGCTTTTCGAGCCATGTCCCGCCGCCCTCTCTACTGTCCCGCTCTCAAGCCCCTTTCCCAGACTCCGCGCCCGGGTGTCCCGATTCACCGCGGGGGGGAGGGGGAGAGGCAAAGTAGGGAGGTATGAGGAAGGCGACAAAAAAGATAGAGTGCAAACACTTACCTTCTGTGCTATGCACATGAAATGACAATTACCCAAATAGCTTGAGTGTACAAGAAGTAAATAAAAAAAATGTAAAAAATGAATAAATTAAAATTGATCAATACATTGTGTTTGCAATGTGTCTTCTGTTTATAAGATTGAGCTGTCTCGAGATAATAGAAATTAGTTCATAGTACTAACACAGATTTTTGGAAGTAGATCGTTCTCGTGTGCAGGGTATAAATCCCAGGAGCTCCAGGGCAGTAAAACTTTATTCTCAAAGAAATAATTTGAAAGTATATATTGTGAAGAGGACCAAGGCAAAGGTCGGAGAGAGAACATACGAGCAAAATGAGGTCGAATTTGGTCACACAGTGTGTGGATCTAAACGAAGCCGCATAATCCTTTAAATCTTCTAAAACCCCTACAAATGTGATCTAGATCAGGGGCGTCCAAGCATGCACTCTGACAGCAAGGTGTGGCTTATCTGATTAAACACTCATACCCCCGCTTTAAGGACCTTTAAAGACACTAACAAGTAGGGATGCCCCCCAGCCGGTATTTTACTGGGAGACCGATAATAAAAATGGCTTGGTACTAGGGTTGCCACCTTTTCTTCAAAAAAATACCGGCCTTGGTACTGTCTCCATAGACTTAACATTGGCCTGATGCCAATTTTTTACCGGCCTGCCGGTAAAATACCGGCCAGGTGGCAACCCTACTTGGTACCAATGTGAAAGGGACACTAAACGTTATTTTACGCTCGTGCTTCTAATATAGCCAGTTTAACTAGGTTCCCCCCCTGCTGATCCCATGCAAAAACGAGGGTCGCATGATGTGCTAACAGCGCGAGACCCTCGCATTCTGCAGTCAGAGCGGGGGGGAGCCAAACGTCAGGATGCGACAACCAGGAACTGCTGTGTCTCGCATAGATTGTATATGTAGACGATATAAGGTAAGTGAAAAAAAGGGAGTAAAAAAAAGAAGGTATGGTCTGCTCAAATATAGAAGCCCCCCTTTTAATTGGCAGATACACATCGAGTTTACTCCAGACCAGCAGGAGTCTTAGAGATGTATCTGTGGAGTCTCCTGCTTATGACATCACATTGTGACTTGATATGCAAATTGCACATTTCCTATTGCAAATGAGCACATATGAAGTCACAGGTGATGTCATAATGAAGGGGACTTCACATGTTTAAAACATTTAATTTATTCTTTACATTTCCAGTATATGCAATCTGCTGAAGTGGACAGGGATGCGGGGGCAATCTGCTGAAGTGGACAGGTATGCAGGGGCAATCTGCTGAAGTGGACAGGTATGCAGGGGCAATCTGCTGAAGTGGACAGGTATGCAGGGGCAATCTGCTGAAGTGGACAGGTATGCAGGGGCAATCTGCTGAAGTGGACAGGTATGCAGGGGCAATCTGCTGAAGTGGACAGGTATGCAGGGGCAATCTGCTGAAGTGGACAGGTATGCAGGGGCAATCTGCTGAAGTGGACAGGTTTGCGGGGGCAATCTGCTGCCGTGGACAGGTTTGCGGGGGCAATCTGCTGCCGTGGACAGGTATGCGGGGGCAATCTGCTGCCGTGGACAGGTATGCGGGGGCAATCTGCTGCTGTGGAAAAAGCTAGACGCGTAAGCGGTGCAACCTGGTGTAGTGTGACAAATGAGAGATGTTTAAGTTTAGTCAGGCCTAGATAAGGTTTCCACCCAGCCAGTATTTTTTTTTGGGGGGGGGGGGGGGTGACTGAAGAAAAGGCAACCCTAATAAGTAAAAATACACCATTGACCTTGGTTTACAAACATAGCTATCCTTCCGCTAACGACAAGCCAAACACTGGATAACAGTATTTACTAGGCAACCATACATTTCATTTATCAAGCTCTGTATAAACAATGGAAGCAGCCATCAAAACATACAGAAGTGTCAGCCATCATTGTTCCTAGACGGGCTTGCTGTAATACACACAGTTTGTTTATATTAGCAGAGTCGGTACAGATCAGGTTCAGCTCCGGCAGAAGTAGGAAACAGGCTGTAGGAGTGTGAGAAAGTCAGGATGAAATACAGTCACGCACGCCTGAAAGGGAACAGCCACAGACTGGTCGGCTCCGGACGGAGGTGCCGCACTATAAACTATAGCAAATGTGTTCAAATTTCTACGGTGGGACTTTCAGTAGTCTTGAGGCTATTCATACATTCAGTAGTCTTGAGGATATTCATACATTCAGTAGTCTTGAGGATATTCATACATTCAGTAGTCTTGAGGCTATTCATACATTCAGTAGTCTTGAGGCTATTCATACATTCAGTAGTCTTGAGGCTATTCATACATTCAGTAGTCTTGAGTAGTGTTGAGCGAACCCGAACTGCACTGTTCGGGTTCGTACCGAACTTTACAGTTTTTGGACCCCGGACCCGAACATTTCACTGTATGTCCGTGTTGGAGTTCGGGGTTCGGCGATTACATTGTATGTAAAAACCGAAATAGAGTCCCCATTCATAAGAATAGGTCAATTGACCTATTCGTATGAATGGGGACACTCACCCACATTTTACTTCATTTTGCAGCCCTCTAGCCCTTTCCAGGACTTCTTTAGAGGCATTTTAGTGGCCAAAAGTTAGGGTCCCCATTCACTTCAATGGGGTTCAGGTTCGGGGTCAAGTTCGACCCCGAACCCGGACTTTTTTCCGAAGTTTGGCCGAACCCGAACATCCAGGGGTCCGCTCAACTCTAGTCTTGAGGCTATTCATCCATTCAGTAGTCTTGAGGCTATTCATCCATTCAGTAGTCTTGAGGCTATTCATACATTCAGTAGTCTTGAGGCTATTCATACATTAAGTAGTCTTGAGGCTATTCATAGTATGTTGTGGTTGGAAAGTCTTGAAAACTCTACACCCACTTGAGAAATAGTACGGTGCCAGCGGAGCAATATTATTACTTTATTTCCAGGAGAAGGCAATAAGGACCAAACCCAAAATCCACCAGCGGGGTGCGCATGGACAAGAATATTAATATTAATAGCTGTGGGCAACACAGTCTGATCGAAAGATTGCATTGCATCGCAAGACCTCCCGTCGACTCAAAGTGGCCTCACCTGACAGGTGGGATCCAGCTGCAAGACCCTGCAGCGGGATCAGAGCACAGCTCATTCATTGCTGGGGATCCGCGATGAGCTGTTAACTGAAAGAGGTTCTATGCGGTCCTAAGGATGTTCTAAGCCATCCTAAGGGATTGTGAGCCCTATATTCTAGGATGGCTAAGACCCTCCGTATGTGGGAAGAGGTTGAATAGGAACTAAAGACAAGATGGCTGTCTTATGCGGCTATACTGAGCGACTGTTAGTCGCTAGTGGTGCGTTTGTGTGTTCATTGTGTAAGAGGGAACGGAGCAACGCATTTGTGAATGAGAATAAGATTGGTAAGGCGAATGAGAAAGCAAATGTAAACGGTTACGAAGGATGACATTCGCAGTAAATACAAAACACGCATGAAAAACTAATGCGAACAGTTAGAATGGATAACAGTGAAACAGGAGGGAGTAAGCAGACACCAAGATGAAGAGAGGAGTCAGGGCCTCAGAGGAGACACACAAGCTGTCAGCACTGGAGAAGATGAGGAAGCACAGAAGATGCTGATTATTCAAAGGTAAGTTAGACCCAAGCAAAAAGGCAGGTTTAAAGTGAACTTTTTAATATGGCAAAATATATGTATAAATGTTTTATGTTTAGGTATATGTTTTAGGTTTATTCCATCTTTAACAGAGCAAATGCACACTGAACAGAGAATAAGTAAAAATCCCTGCAGTTTTAAAGCATGATAATGCGATTACTTGAGTTCAATTATTAAACAGTAAAAGGTTTAATGTGGAGATTTACCCTTAAGAACAGTTACTGTAAATTGTAATTTGTAAATTGTAAATTAAGGACAGTTACTGTAAAATGGGAGGTTTATAAAATATGCATGCTGTTTAAGTATATTATAATGTATTTTGTATGCTTTAAACACTTTATGCAAAACAATACTACGTGAATCCTAGTTCTGCCATCTTTGGGTCTTTTTCTAAGAAGAGGAGAGGCCATTTTATTATTACCAAGTGCTAGCTGTGTTTTTAATACAGCATTATTATTATTAACCAGCTAACCAGGCAGTTTCACACAGTAAAAGCACTACATGATAACAAGGGGTCTACACGGAGTCCGAGGAAAGGTTCTAAAGGTGGAAGTAAATCACCACGAAAACCAATGGAATGTTCTAAAGATGGAGGTAATCAGCACGAAAACCAATGGCAAGTTCTAAAGGTGGAGGTAATCAGCACGAAACCCAATGGAATGTTCTAAAGGTGGAGGTAATCAGCACGAAAACCAATGGAATGTTCTAAAGGTGGAGGTAATCAGCACGAAAACCAATGGAATGTTCTAAAGGTGGAGGTAATCAGCACGAAAACCAATGGAATGTTCTAAAGGTGGAGGTAAATCAGCACGAAAACCAATGGAATGTTCTAAAGGTGGAGGTAATCAGCACGAAAACCAATGGAATGTTCTAAAGGTGGAGGTAATCAGCACGAAAACCAATGGAATGTTCTAAAGATGGAGGTAATCACCACAAAAACCAATGGAATGTTCTAAAGGTGGAGGTAATCAGCACGAAAACCAATGGAATGTTCTAAAGATGGAGGTAAATCAGCACGAAAACCAATGGAATGTTCTAAAGGTGGAGGTAATTAGCACCTCCCCTACCTGTGTCACATATCCACCCTCCCGTGATACATAGTGTGTGCGTATGGGCTGCTGGGTAATCCAACACTTTTCCAGACCTAGCACAGTAGTCACCTCCAGTACCTCCTCAACACAATGCCTACACTTTACGTAGCGCTAGGTACAGAGCATAGAGGGGGGCTAGATACTAAGTAAGACAAGCTAGAACAGAGGTCAAAAAGAAGTTGATCATTCTGCTTGGCCGCCTCTCATCATTTAATGATCATGCATCCAGACAAGGGCTGGTGAAGACATACTGTACTAATATACAGGGCGTGCAAAGTGGAGAAACATAGTGAAAAAAACGAAATTAAGAGCTATTTGTGACTTCTTGTCTCCTGGGGGATGAGAGCCAAACACAGCTAAAAGCTGGGCAGCATCCACAACACAACACATTACCAGAGTCGTTGTCTTTTAGCGTAGAGTTCAAGATCAGGCTAAATACCAATCAGAGACTCCAACCAATGCAATTATAAATACACAAAACCATTTCATACTAGAACTATGCACCCAATATGAAGAGGATACTGAACGTTTCAATGTAAAGAAGTAGCTACCAGCTAAGTATCCTAAACATATATTTTATTGCTGTATACTGGAGCCCAGAGGGGCCATGCACTTTTTTATATTTTCGAGACTTGTTTTCTCGAGAAAACAAATTGTTATCTCTAGAAAACAAGTCATGAAAATATTCTCATCAAGAACAATGATTTGAGGCTTCTCAGGATACCCAGCCTCTAGAACCCGACCCCTGCGGTGTTTTAACACAAGCTTTCTTTGATCAAACGGTTATTTGCATAATAATTTACGTAAAAAGGAAAAGTTTGTCCCGTAATTACTAGATTGGCGTTATACTAGTCTGGTAATAACCGTATTTAGCACCGTCATGGAAGGGTAGACTTTTCCATGCTCCGCTATTCATGTCAAACCTCGTTACCTCATCAAAAAGTCTCCTTCAAAATCACCAGTAGCCCGAGCTTGGATAAATAGTCATTCTTCTAATTTAATTAAATATGCCTTGTGACGGCATGGGATCCAAACAAAGCACAAGCCTTGTATTCTTCTCTTTCGCTTAATAAGATGCCCAGGCCACGTGGGATAAGAAACCCTTCCAACACATGTCTGAGAACTACACAACCACACAGCACAAATGTCAATATATAAACAGGCTTTTTTTTCCAAGAAAGAGAAGTTCTGGAAATTGACGAGCGAATTCCAAACTTAAGGCCAGAGGAGGGTTGGTAACCTTTGGCCTGGTGTGTGTGTGTGTGTGTGTGTGTGTGTGTGTGTGTGTGGGGGGGGGGCTATTTAATGGCCCATTTTGCAATATCATCAGCCTACCCATTATCACCAGAGATGGACAGAGATAGACAGGCAGGACAGATTTACTGCAGGCACAAAGAGAGATAGACAGGCAGGACAGATATACAGACAGACACAAAGAGAGACAGAGATAGAGAGGGAGGACAGATATACAGACAGACACAAAGAGAGACAGAGATAGACAGGCAGGACAGATAGACAGACAGACACAAAGAGAGACAGAGATAGACAGGCAGGACAGATATACAGACAGACACAGAGAGACAGAGATAGAGAGGGAGGACAGATATACAGACAGACACACAGAGAGACAGAGATAGAGAGGGAGGACAGATATACAGACAGACACATAGAGAGACAGAGATAGAGAGGGAGGACAGATATACAGACAGACACAAAGAGAGACAGAGATAGACAGGCAGGACAGATATACAGACAGACACATAGATAGACAGAGATAGACAGGCAGGACAGATATACAGACATACACAAAGAGAGACAGAGATAGAGAGGGAGGACAGATATACAGACAGACACAAAGAGAGACAGAGATAGACAGGCAGGATAGATATACAGACAGACACATAGAGAGACAGAGATAGACAGGCAGGACAGATATACAGACAGATACAAAGAGAGACAGAGATAGAGAGGGAGGACAGATATACAGACAGACACATAGATAGACAGAGATAGAGAGGGAGGACAGATATACAGACAGACACAAAGAGAGACAGAGATAGAGAGGGAGGACAGATATACAGACAGACACAAAGAGACAGAGATAGAAAGGCAGGACAGATATACAGACATACACAAAGAGAGACAGAGATAGACAGGCAGGACAGATATACAGACAGACACAAAGAGAGACAGAGATAGACAGGCAGGACAGATATACAGACAGACACAAAGAGAGACAGAGATAGAGAGGGAGGACAGATATACAGACAGACACAAAGAGACAGAGATAGAAAGGCAGGACAGATAGACAGACAGACACATAGAGAGACAGAGATAGAGAGGGAGGACAGATATACAGACAGACACATAGATAGACAGAGATAGAGAGGGAGGACAGATATACAGACAGACACAAAGAGAGACAGAGATAGACAGGCAGGACAGATATACAGACAGACACAAAGAGAGACAGAGATAGAGAGGGAGGACAGATATACAGACAGACACAAAGAGACAGAGATAGAAAGGCAGGACAGATAGACAGACAGACACAAAGAGAGACAGAGATAGACAGGCAGGACAGATATACAGACAGACACAAAGAGAGACAGAGATAGACAGGCAGGACAGATATACAGACAGACACAAAGAGACAGAGATAGACAGGCAGGACAGATATACAGACATACACAAAGAGAGACAGAGATAGACAGGCAGGACAGATATACAGACAGACACATAGATAGACAGAGATAGAGAGGGAGGACAGATATACAGACATACACAAAGAGAGACAGAGATAGACAGGCAGGACAGATATACAGACAGACACAAAGATAGACAGAGATAGAGAGGGAGGACAGATATACAGACATACACAAAGAGAGACAGAGATAGACAGGCAGGACAGATATACAGACAGACACAAAGAGAGACAGAGATAGACAGGCAGGACAGATATACAGACATACACAAAGAGAGACAGAGATAGACAGGCAGGACAGATATACAGACAGACACAAAGATAGACAGAGATAGAGAGGGAGGACAGATATACAGACATACACAAAGAGAGACAGAGATAGACAGGCAGGACAGATATACAGACAGACACAGAGAGACGGAGATAGAAAGGCAGGACAGATAGACAGACAGACACATAGAGAGACAGAGATAGAGAGGGAGGACAGATATACAGACAGACACAAAGAGACAGAGATAGAAAGGCAGGACAGATAGACAGACAGACACATAGAGAGACAGAGATAGAGAGGGAGGACATATATACAGACAGACACAAAGAGAGACAGAGATAGACAGGCAGGACAGATATACAGACATACACAAAGAGAGACAGAGATAGACAGGCAGGACAGATATACAGACAGACACATAGATAGACAGAGATAGAGAGGGAGGACAGATATACAGACAGACACAAAGAGAGACAGAGATAGAGAGGGAGGACAGATATACAGACAGACACAAAGAGACAGAGATAGAAAGGCAGGACAGATAGACAGACACATAGAGAGACAGAGATAGAGAGGGAGGACAGATATACAGACAGACACAAAGAGAGACAGAGATAGACAGGCAGGACAGATATACAGAAAGACACACAGAGAGACAGAGATAGACAGGCAGGACAGATATACAGACAGACACAAAGAGACAGAGATAGAAAGGCAGGACAGATAGACAGACAGACACATAGAGAGACAGAGATAGAGAGGGAGGACAGATATACATACAGACACAAAGAGAGACAGAGATAGACAGGCAGGACAGATATACAGACAGACACAAAGAGACAGAGATAGAAAGGCAGGACAGATAGACAGACAGACACATAGAGAGACAGAGATAGAGAGGGAGGACAGATATACAGACAGACACAAAGAGAGACAGAGATAGACAGGCAGGACAGATATACAGACAGACACAAAGAGAGACAGAGATAGACAGGCAGGACAGATATACAGACAGACACAAAGAGAGACAGAGATAGACAGGCAGGACAGATATACAGACAGACACATAGAGAGACAGAGATAGAAAGGCAGGACAGATAGACAGACAGACACATAGAGAGACAGAGATAGAGAGGGAGGACAGATATACAGACAGACACAAAGAGAGACAGAGATAGAGAGGGAGGAAAGATATACAGACAGACACAAAGAGAGACAGATAGACAGGCAGGACAGATATACAGACAGACACAAAGAGACAGAGATAGAAAGGCAGGACAGATAGACAGACAGACACATAGAGAGACAGAGATAGAGAGGGAGGACAGATATACAGACAGACACATAGAGAGACAGAGATAGACAGGCAGGACAGATATACAGACAGACACAAAGAGAGACAGAGATAGAGAGGGAGGACAGATATACAGACAGACACAAAGAGAGACAGAGATAGACAGGCAGGACAGATATACAGACAGACACACAGAGAGACCGAGATAGACAGGCAGGACAGATATACAGACAGACACAGAGAGACGGAGATTGAGAGGGAGGACAGATTTACTGCAGACACAAAGAGAATGAGAGGCAGGACAGATATACAGACAGACACACAGCGAGACAGAGATAGACAGGCAGGACAGATATACAGACAGACACACAGCGAGACAGAGATAGACAGGCAGGACAGATATACAGACAGACACACAGCGAGACAGAGATAGACAGGCAGGACAGATATACAGACAGACACAGAGAGAGACAGAGATAGACAGGCAAGACAGATTTACTGCAGACACAAAGAGAGACAGATAGAGGCAGGACAGATATACAGACAGACACACAGAGAGACAGAGATAGACAGGCAGGACAGATAGACAGACAGACACACAGAGAGACAGAGATAGACAGGCAGAACAGATAGACAGACAGACACACAGAGAGACAGAGATAGACAGGCAGAACAGATAGACAGACAGACACACACACAGAGAGAGACTGAGATAGACAGAGATAAACATTATTATAGATAATGTTTGAGGGGCACTGGGCTAGGAGCGCTGTGTCTTCTATAGAAACGATGAATTGAAACAGTCACTTTCCTGATGTCTGTTACTAATGTAAGAGCATCATAGTTTTTTATGCAAAATGCCAAACCATTTATGAAGTTGTTAGCGCGAGTTGACAAGCAGATATAGGCAAAATGTTCATACAAGTCCGCCAGTGCCCGTGGCAAGGTCAGTGAAGGTCAATAGAAAATCGTCAAATTGTCCATCACTGACCCCAGTCAATGTCCATCATGAGCCATCAGTCTTAAACAGGCAGAAGGCCATTTCTGCCTGACAAACTCCCAATTGGAATAGTGCACCTAGAAGTGGCAAAACTGTTAAGGGCCCTGTTGCAGAAAAAAAAAAATCTGGGCCCTCTAATAGGCAATTATGGCTAACCGTGCCCCCATCTCTATTAGTGTTTCACTCGTACATTGGAGAAGGTTTTTGCATAGAAATGCATGCAGGCACGCCATAGAAATCTCATGCAATGGTCCCTGCCTTTACTTGCAAGAGCATCAGTGCAAATACTCTGGGTCATCAGCTTATGAGCATGTTTAGTAACAACTTCATTCAGAAGCTGGTAACAGTCTCCCTGGTTTGTTATTTTATCGACTGGCCCCTAGAAGAACCTTGGGAATCTTATTTTTGTGTCCGAGATACTGGGATCGTGGTAGGCTGGATGAGAAACCCGTGAAAAAGCTTGCAACAGGTTTGTTTCCAAGTAAAGTATTACAAAAAAAAAAAAAAAACAATAACACAACAAAAACTGTAACCAATAGAAATTGTAACAAATTTTGTCCAAAGCAGTTTGTTACTATAGGTTCTCAACAAACAGTGTTTGGCCTTCGTTAAACATTTCGTCACTGGTTTGAACCACAGTGCATAACACAAAATGTCAGGACGTGTCAAAAATGAAATTTTGATATTTGTGACAAAATCTGACTCATTATCAAAAGAGAAACTTTGTAATCCTAATTTGATTACTTTAGATGTTCATCTTACTCAGGCTAGGGGAGGGTTGTGCACCAAAAAATGTACATATATTTACTGTAAATCCTAATTATTAGTTTTATCAGTTAGCAGTCTTACAAATCCCTTCCTGTCTGTAACCACATCCCCACTCGCAAATTACTGTTTATTTCTCCATTTTGTGACCAACCGTTAGAAAAGAAAGAGTTATATTTAACTGAAAGTTTGCATCAAGTGTAGGCATTTTAAATCAACATGTTTAAATAAAAGAATACCGTACTGAGCCCTCTTTGCTTAATACAGCTCTACCAGGGGGCAGACATGTTGTTTAGAATCTTGGGTCAGATCTTCCGTCACCTGACCCAAGATGTCCAACCCCTGATAAAAACCTATAGTGTCCATTTCTCGCCCCCGCAAAAATACATTAAGTGGTCATAGGTCTTAGATTATTGCACTAATGAGCTTTAAGATGATTTAAAAAGACATCAAAAAAATCATTTTTAGATTTGGTGGATAACTTGAGGCTTTAAATGTAATTCCTCGAAAATGGTTAAAAAAAAATATAGGAAAAAAGTTCTATCTTTTGGGCTTTTAATCTTATTTTTGGCTGTGAGCATATGACAGCCTTGTGATAGGAACAAAGCCTGGGAGAGAAACTATACTCTTTTTATTAAGTGCCAAGGCTTGTTCTAGAGGAAGAAGTATCCGCAGGCCTCCAATACACAGAAGAGACTGTCAAGACCGAAGCAACATACGCTCTCGGGCAGGATCTTCACCCTGAGCGCCTTCAGATCCAACATTCCAAGGTTGCATGGAGAGAAAGAGGGCACTTGTTTGCATACCTACAGCTAGAGAGGATTTAGATCTCTCCCTTACAATTAATTAAAAAGGGAACAAACTACAAAAAAAAAAAAATGCCTATGTGGATGTGAACAGTTAGGAAGAAGAATGTGGATGCAAATGCTCATACAAACAACTAGGAAGCTGTAGTAGGAGGGAGCAGCGAGACAGTCACAAGATGTCAGCACTGTAGTAGAAGAAGGAGCACATGTTTAAAGATTTATAGGTAAGTTGTTTGTACCAGCACATTACCCAGGATAGCCCATTAGGGAACACTTTTATATGACATTTACTTTTAGGGTTTAATCCATAAGAAAGAATACTTTAAAAAAAAATAAAACAGACCTACATTTTTTTATACTGTGACTGTACAGGCTAAGATATGAACAAAAATGATCTATACATTGCGTTAACAGAGTTGCAAGTAAAGGCAGCAAGAGAAATATAGGTTTTTAAATGGGTCTGTGGCGTCTACGGTTTATGACATCACGTCGCACGATATGCAAATTACACATTACCCTTAGAGACACATTTAAAAACAAATTCCCTTCATTTATGCATAACACAAGGTATCCATCGTTTTTAAGCATTTTGGATTTTCAGCCCTCAATGTTTAGGTGACAGTGTCCCTTTAAGCCCGTCTGGGCAAACATTTTTGGCAAACTACAAACCAAATAAATAAACTATTTTGTGCTGTCATTTGTCACCCCTCAAGACAAAAGCTTAAAGCAAAAATAAAACTCCAATATATTTATTTTTCCATATGTGGAAAAGCCCCTTTTACTGCTCTTTTAAATCATTTCGGAATGGTACTTCTAGAAAGTAACATTCAAATATTTCTCTGGCTCCTTAAAAAAATAAAAAATAAAAATATATATATATAAGAAGGCTGGCTCCTCAAATGGTCTCTGGCTCCTTAATTGATTTAGTGTATACAGCACTATCAGATCATAGTGGACATGAAATCTAATCTGGTCTATTTGCTGGGCGAGGAATGTGCTATGACACAGCCACAAGCTAAAAAAAGGGCCTCAGATATTTCTGGAGAGACACAGAGCCTTGCAGGTAATTCCTTCTCCAGGCTTTCAAGTTGGAAGCATGTGATCACAGCAGGGTCACACAGCACTTAGCCCAGAGAAGGAAGACATGCAAGAACAGACATGCAAAAGACAAACTGCAACAATACACACACACATACACATCTACCTGGTAGCCTCAATCATCATGCAAGTTCCTGCGTGTGTGTATCTTTAAGAGTTTGTTTTTCTGATGTATTCTTCTAGAATGGAAAAGAGTCAACTCCATAAAGAGATAATTGCAGGGGGGGGGGATTGTAAGGCCAAAGAAGCAGAGCTTGGAATAAAGTCTCCCATTCCGCTGCATTGGAGAAGGTTTGCAGCTCAGCTACTTTGGCCTTCCGTTTTGCATTTCGCTTGTCAATGCCCACTCACGAACAAAGCCCGTAGTCAGCTGTTGACACTGCACTAATTTATGCGAAGTGGAGGGGGGTCCAGAGCATATCTGTGCATTGTAACTACTTTACCTTTATGCTTTCCAATAACATTTGCTATTTAAAGCGACAGTACTACAAAAAAAAAAGTGCTGTTTCTTTAAAATATAAACCAAAAAAAAAAATATATATGTTTTTAAGGTAAAATGGTTACATTTCAGAATCCAATATAAATATGAAAGTCTGTACACTGCACAGCTGGATTATATTCTAATCTCCTTATATATGAGGATATATACATTCAGTGAATGTAGAGAATACAAAAAAAAAAAAAAATAGAATGAATATACACATACCTCCCAACATTGCAAATGCCCAAAGAGGGACACTTTTTTTTTTTTTTTTTGTGGGAGTGGCAGATAGTGTGGGATGACCATAAAAAATGTGGCTTTTTGGCCAGTTATGTCATTTACAACAATAATAAGAAGAATTTTATTGACACAAATATAAAAACACATTTACTGCAGTTCAAACTCTCTTTATTGCTGTGGAGCTCTGTGATACTAGACATTCTGAGCTCCCAGAAAAAGAGGGACAATAGAGGAGGAAAGAGGGACAGGAGGATTTTTATGTAAACTAGGGACTGTCCCTCCTAAATCGGTACACTTGGGAGGTATGTGTACATTACATTTACATAAGCGTGTGACATTGCTGTGCATTGGTTAAAAAAACAAAAACAAATAGCTCAGTTAAAAATCAGATGTAATTGCGAAGGGAAGTGTTAAATTAAGGTCCCAATAGCAGAGTTTGAAGTACAGCTGAATGGGAGAATTGTTCCAACTCGACTACTTTTGTCTTAAGTTTTAAGTTCCCTTTTCAACTCCCTCTTTCATGAATTATAGCCCTGAATGTTTCTAAAATGTAGAGTATTCTGCAGGTCTGTTTGAGCCCAATTCGACTCAAATGAACATGACCTGCTGCCATCCTTAAATACAGATTTCGGGAACCCCTTCTCTGATCCTTCTGGAGTCCTGCGATGCAGCCGAAAAAAAACTGTTAAATAGCTAGGAGCGACCAATCATAGAGAGTACATCTGACGGAAGAACCAGGACTGGATACAAACAATGCCGCTGAAGTAATGGGTACAAGCACTTTACAAGCTGAAACCTATCCTTTTACTCTTGATTAACTTGGTTATCATGAAGGTCAATTAGCGCACACAAAGATAATGGCCAATTCGCCATGAGAGTTAGCGAGAAGCAGCATCGGCTTAATTAACTCTTTAACTGCCGCTATCGCGCTAACATGAACTAGACAATTGAAAGAGAGAGTAATGTTGACATTTTAAAACGCTCCATAAAACTGGTCGTGTTCCGCAGAGGAAGTCACTTTTTAAACGATCTTTCTATCATGTATCGCTTAGAAGATATCCTTCATGACGTGAGAGTGAAACAAACAAGAAGTAGGAGACGAGCTTCCTGAATTCTACAAATTGGGTGTGGTCAGTCACCGACTGGCCTTCCCCTTATTGGTCTGACAGAGTGCCAGTCTAGCAGACCACTCCCACGAAAGAGCTCGGAATTCTAATGCACCATGATGTCTTTTAAACAATACATGATAGAAAGAAAATGTAAAAAAAAAAGTGAGACAGTCATCAAAACACGGCCCATGTATTAAGAGGTTTAAAGCGTTGTCACTCTATGTTGTCACCCTCTAACAACAGTCAAAGAGGATAGGGTGTAATCATACAAAGCAGGAAACCGTTATTTGCAATAGCCGGACGGCTTATTTACTGGAGTGTGAGTTTCAAGTGGTCAGGCTGAGGTGAGAAAAATTATACACTTCCTATTGCATAATCAAATAGTATTGCTTTCGGGTTCAGTCCAAGTTAGACACATACATGGGAAGTTAAGTATTGAAATTAGAGGGCTATGGAATCTGTAAAGATGCATGAAACCCGGGGCTTTTCTAGGTATATGCTGTAAATACTTGACATCTGTTTCCAATCTCTGCAGGATGAAAGCCATAAAACACAATCTTGTGTTGGTTTATGTAGCAAGTGTCCATTCACTATTTATTAAATAAACTGCTAAGATAAACAAACTTCCTCCGCGCTGGCATAAACAGGAAATTGGACTGTGCGAATTAATGTCCGGAATCTATTGTCAAATTAATGAATGATTAATGTTCATGCACCTCCCCAACCCTAATTTGTCACACTCCTTCCTGTCCAGGTTGCACCCCTTCCTCACATAGCCTTACTACTGCACCACTGATCACTGGTGATCTGGTGGGGACAGCCCCCTTCTGCTGTAGGCCCCCGTTCAGTCTGCCGCCCTGGGCGGCACAGGGAAAAGTACAAGACGGCTATGAGGCAACGCCTACCAATGTTTAATGAAAAAAGAGGCCTTGGACTAAGAACCCAATGCAATTTATCAAGATTTATATAATTGGCAATGTTCTTATCTAGTTGGCAGATATGCAAATATTTGTAGACAACTCCACTATCACCACTACAGCAGCCATTTTGAATTACTTGCCGAGATATCCGACAACAGCAGATAGAAATGAACAAGTTACTGCTCAAATAACCAGGGACCATTATCTATAGTCTTTAGCTCAAGTGCATTGGACACTATACATTACATTAACTTTATTTATACAGGTATAGAGAGAGATTACATACTATTTTAGACGAACAAGAACAGACTCATACATACCTCTCAACTCTTGCCCCCTGGCAAATCGGACGCTACCCTACCATGCCTGCGCCAGCGTCAAATAGACACCGGAGAATTACAGTTTTACTGTGGGGGAAAAAAACAAGACAGAGGTACAGCCTGGCGGGTCAGTAGGATGGCGTCCAAAAATCTGACAGTTGGGAGTCTTGAGATAGTATGAAGGCTAAAAAAAAAAAGCCAAGATTTGTACACACCATCAACAAACACAAAACAAAGCTGACGGCAATATTAAATAACGTATTAAACAAAATTGTTAAGTATAAAGTAAGAGATGTTTATAAATATATTTTCTGGTTGGGTCATACAACGGAATGCACAACTATAAACTTAAAATAAAACCAATATATCATCTCAGAACAAGCAGAAAAATAAATAAACAGAAATCTGTGCACAAAATGAATAATTACCAAAGGGGGGAATTATTTGTACATTCTGGGAAAACCCATTAGAAACTGGAGAATGTCTTAGTAAATGTAAGAATCTTCAGGATGTTTACCCATTTGGACCCTTGGGCTAACCTCAGAGCTGCAATTACTTGGGGAACAGATATCCCATGATTTGCTGTCAGCCTCGGGAGCGTGGATAAGCACAAGTGTCCGTACCAGGTCACCAGTGGCCGTGGCAAGGCTTCCATCCAACATCATTAACCCCCTACTAATCCCATGCAAAAACGGGGGTCACTCTCTGTGCTAGCAGCGAGAGACCCTCACATTCGGATTCCAGAGCGGGGCGAGGACCTGCTGTCTCGCATGTGAGACGCAGCACATAGTAAAGCCGCGTGTATCTATTATCCAGGGGCATGTTTTGTTTAACCCCTTGATTTCTTGGTTAACCCCCACTAGTGAGGCAGAGAGCAAGTATATACAAGTCTGCATTGTCCATTCTATTTTGGACATATATATCAGGCACGTATGTTCTATATGTGCTAGGTGTACGGAGCCGCGCTGTCTATTTCCCAAGTATGCTTGTCACAAATCCCCTGGAAGTACACAAGATACATCGTGCCCCTGAGTGACCGGTGGGCTCCGGACTAGCAGCACGCCTGTCACTCAGGGGCACGGTACACCCCTGATATATATATCTATTTGCGGAAAGGGCTTAAACTATCCATCACAAAGTCCAGTAAATGTCCACCATAGCCAATGTTGGGGTCTACCCCTGCTTAGGAGTAAATGAGCACCATGGGATATGTGGTTTCCAAAAATCTGCAGTGCCAAGGTTAGCCATCACTGGTACATGATATTTCTAAGGCAAGGAAAGCACAGATTTGACAATACATCAGTCATTGTGGATAGTATTATATGACGTAGTTGGCCAATAGCCAATAGAACCAGAAGCGGAGAACAGTCAGTGGGTCCACAGACTGAGTACCCCTGCAGGGGTATTGATACTATCACTACAAATTGAGCAATCATGTAGCTTCCTTACTGTAGGACATGTTAGTCTGTATAAACAGGATCCTGCACGCAGACAGCGGTCTGATAACATAGCCTACATAATTAATATATTAATGGAAGTATAGAAAGTTATGCTTTAAATAAATTGCAGCAATGTATACTGTAAGGAGGATCACAGTTTAAAGACACAGGTATACTTTTTTTTTCTACAAGAATATAAATATTCCATTTGCATTCTGTACCCTTAAAAGGGACTCTGTCACCTAAACATAGCTTATAATGTGAACGTCGAACATTAATGATCAAAAATGCTCTATACTTTGCTTTAGCAAAATTGCAATACCTAAATAGGGGGAGGGAGGGGGGGGGGGTTTAAATGTGTCTGTGGAGTCTCCGGTTTGACTTGGTATGCAAATGAGATGGCGTTTTTTCCCCCCAGTGGGAGATTTTGCCAACACAATGTATAGGTCATTTTTATTAATTCTCTACATTCTACATTATTTGGGTTGAACCCCTTTAAATAAAGAACATCCTTAATAAAAATTAAAAAAAAAGATTAAAGGCTTTTAACTTAGTACTATATGTGATTTACTTCCAGGATTTGTTTTGGAGACAGAACTCGTACACCAGTAATAATAAAAGTAACATCTAGATCCACTGTTAGTTTAAAGTGTGGCCTTTTATAGAGGTCGATACAAATATATATTGTATATAAACACACACATTATATATACACACACATATATATATATATTACTGTGAATGCAATACACACAAAAAAGGAGGAACATGTGGAAAAAGACAAAGAAACACACAATAGTGTAGTACAGAAATCAAAAAATATGCACCAAATATGAATAACCAGGAGGGGTCTTCAATCTTCTTTAAACACTTCTAAACGCTGCATAGAAAGACAAATCAGGCACATAGAGTAGTAAGATAAGGCCGGCCCTTACAGTGTTTTACTGTAAAAAAAAAATTAAAAATTGCCATATAAACATAGAAGAGAAACAAATCCCGAGAAATCACCAAAGATCCAGCAATGCCAGTCCAAAGAAAGATAATTTCCAGCAGCCTCTTGACGCATTTCGCTTGGTCAGTCCTGGCTTCTTTAGGACAAGAGTCTATTAAGAAATACAAATGTTATACGAAGACTGAACGCCCGTCCTGGTTATGCATGTTTGGTTCATATTGGAGTATATCCTCCTCAGTGCAACACGATCTCACATCACAGTCATTTCATGATTTACATATTACACTATTGTGTGTTTTCTTTGTATTTTTTCCCCACATGTGTTTCCTGTCCTGCTCCTTTTTTTGTGTGTATTGTGCCGAGAGGTGTACTTTGGAGAGCTGCCATGAAAGTGTGGCTAAAAATAATTATTCAGAAACTATGTTGTCACATTTTGCAACTTTGATTATATAATACTGTGAATGTAAACCTTATGTAATTGTGTTACCAGAATTGCAAGCAAAAAATGAACAAAATGTGTTTTACGTGCATCTGTGGTGTCTTTTGCTTATGACATCACCATCTTGGTTTTGTGCTGCCCTAGGCACCCCATTACATGCCCCATCACCCACATTGCATACACACTAAATGCCCCATCATATGCCACCATCACCCTCATTACATACCCCCACTACGTCCATTACATGCGCCATCACCCACACTGCAAACATATTAAATGCCCAATCACCCCATTACATGCCCCATCACCCACATTGCATACACACTAAATGCCCCATCATATGCCATCATCACCCTCATTACATACCCCCACCACGTCCATTACATGCCCCCATCACCCCGATTAATTAGAAAGAGCTAAAGCTTGCTGAACGGTGGGGGAGGAAGCAAAAATGTTAGAAGCACCAGAAGTGTGCTTTAACACCCTCTGGCAAAGTGCCACCCCCTGGCAAAGTGCTGCCCTAGGCGAGTGCCTTGTTTGCCTTGTGGAAGATACACTACTAGACATCACCTGTGGTTTGATATGGTAATGAACTACTTTTCCATGTGAAATGTGTAATTTGCATATCAAGCCAGAGGTGATGTTAGGACGTACTAAGCCGTCCTGACTTTAAGTGCCTTAAAGTCGTTAGGACGGCATAGTACGTCCTGTATTAAACAGCTCATCGCGGCTCCGCGCGATGAGCTGTTCTCAGAGCGAGCACCGGCTACATTTCTCCAAATCGCGTAGTGCCCAAACTTCCGCGTTCGGGATTTGGTGCTTGCGTCGTTTGGGACGCAAGCACCATGCGTCACGAAGGGGTTAAACCATACATTCTCTTATTTTATTAATTTGCTTGCAATTCTGCCAACGCAACGGATATATTTATTTTCACTGTTTCTTTTTCTTTACACTCACATTCCAAGTACCTTTAAGTTGGGGGCCAGACAGTATTAATTCCGGTATTTAATAAAATAAAACCTCCATTCATAGAGCGTCTCCCCAAAAATGATTTCTTCCAAGCCTTTATAAAAGGCAACACACACAGAAATGGCATCTAATAGTGACACAATACCAGTGTACGGCACTGGCGACACCAGAAAAAAAAAAAAATAAAAAAAAACGTTATAAATCTCTGCCGTTTTGTTTATTTTGGAGAAAAAGACAATATTTTATTGTAGGGGATTGAGAAGGGAAATCCAAATTTAAGACCACATTTATTCGATGAAATGTTCATCTCACCTCAACTCACCAGAACCTTACTTTCAGTGAATAGCTCCACTGTAGCATATCCCAACTGCAAATAACTGCATGTAGATGGGAGGGGGGGGGGGGGGGGACTAGTACCCCTACGCTTTTCATGTTAGATCAGCCCATGATTAAGTATCATCTGACACAAAGCGCGTAAGGTAACTTGCATTTCTCCACGCTTGCATGCTAGTTATGTTATTTTTATTTGCATTTTTTTTAAATCTATTTACATTTTTTTGCTGTATATATATATATATATATATATATATATATATATATATATATATATATATGTTTTTGTCTTGTGCTAAATAAATCATCTATTACTATTGAGTGAGACTGTCTTTTTGGATACTTGGATTAGTGATACATACAAAACCAGGGTGGAGCTCCTCTCAGATTTCTCAAATGCTTCACTATTCGCACTATGCAGACACATTTTTTTACTTGACCTTGGATTTTTTTTTTTTAAGGAGGCACTTCTACATGATGCCCTGCAGAATGTAATTTTGTGTTCAGAGAGTTAATTAAGGTAGTACCTATGGGATGCTTGATTAATTCATTGATTTATCCTGGACACACTTGCATTCAGCAGGGGAGGGGGGGGCAGCTAACAGTTATATGTGTCTAGCAGAACACTGGCTGACCTGACAATCCTAGTCGTACAAGGGAATGAAAAAAAAACTGCAGATGTCTGCTCTGTGCTGGCTCCTGTACAATATATGTATACACACATTGCAAGTAGTGATTTTATTTACCCAATATTATAGGTGTGCTCTGTACTGGCTCCTGTACAATATATGTATACACACATTGCAAGTAGAGATATCATTCACCCAATATTATAGGTGTGCTCTGTACAGGCCCCTGTACAATATATGTATACACACATTGCAAGTAGAGATATCATTCACCCAATATTATAGGTGTGCTCTGTACAGGCCCCTGTACAATATATGTATACACACATTGCAAGTAGAGATATCATTCACCCAATATTATAGGTGTGCTCTGTACAGGCTCCTGTACAATATATGTATACATACATTGCAAGTAGAGATATCATTCACCTGATATTATTATATGTGAGCTCTGAACAGGCTCTTGTACAATATATGTATACACATTACAAGTAGAGTAATCATTCACCTGATATCATATGTGAGCTCTGTACAGGCTCCTGTACAATATATGTACACACATTGCCAGTAGAGTTATCATTCACCTGATATCATATGTGAGCTCTACACAGGCTCCTGTACAATATATGTATACACACATTGCAAGTAGAGATATCATTCAACCGATATTATATGTGTGCTTTGTACTGGCTCCTGTACAATATATGTACACACATTGCCAGTAGAGTTATCATTCAGCCGATTTATCATATGTGAGCTCTGTACAGGCTCCTGTACAATACATGTATAAACACATTGCCAGTAGAGTTATCATTCACCTGATATCATATGTGAGCTCTGTACAGGCTCCTGTACAATACATGTATAAACACATTGCAAGTAGAGATATCATTTGAGAGACTGCTTTTTTGAGTGTTTGACACACTTTAAAAATGTTGCTCCTTCTTCCCCGACTCCAGCCAAATGCTGAGAGCTGAGTGGGAGAATTCGTGTAAGCCGCAAACCTGATACTTAAGAGAAAATAAATACCGATTTTGAATTCTTTTATAAACAAATACAATTTTATAATTATTTAAACTTTAATATGCATGGAAAACGGAGGTCATTTTTAAATGTTAGTGATGTTTTAAGTATATGGAGTCCACAGTATTTTTTATTTTTTTTGAAAATAGGGAATCATTGGGGGGTAATATCAGCTCCACAGTTCTGTTTATTTTTTTGTACGCTGTTATCAGTGTTGGATGGTTCTCAGTTGTTTCTATGTAACCCTACCCCCACGTCTTACTAATGCACATGCACTTAGCATCACCAGGCAGAGAAACAGCCCTCGCGAATAATACCAACACGCATCTCAGCTATCAAACGAGAAGCTGTTCTGGCTGAGAACTGTGGGAGTTCTGTGCCAAAAACGCATTTTTACACAGTATATTGTATAAAATAGAAAAGGCCACTTCATGTGGGGGGGAAATGGTAAAAATGACCAAAAACAAATCAATAAACCTCAGGTGCATAATGACTTTCATTGGTCAGAATATTCGCTCTGCTGATAAATATTATGAGCAGGACCATGATGCACTGCGTGCAATGAATTCTGGGTAGTCATGCCTGAATAATTTATACAAGGGATTCGTTATTACCTGAAAATATATTTAAAAGGACAACTTTTTCCTACATAGAAGCAGCAGTGAAACATTTAGAGCCCCTAGTATGAGGGACAAATTGCTAGTACATGCCAATTTATCCTGACTGGCAGCTGCCATGCTTCCCTGAGAAGAAGGCGGCCCGGTCCGGTTGGCAACTTATCTCTGGTTGACACTGCCAGCGCATTACAGCCTGCTTACCAGCTCCGCCTCAGATCTGAGGCAGAGCTACGAGTAAACCCGGAGTGCATCTCTAAAGATAAGCCTTTTAGTTGTTCCTTAAAGGGACACTTCCACCAAAAAATGAAAAAAGGTTTTATTTTGTATTGTTGATTTCATATAATTATTTTGTTTTTGTTATTTGAAATATAGTGTTTTTGGGTGCCGCCTTCAAGTGACTTTACAGCACTAGTATTTCACTTTGGGGCTGGGGACACAGAATGCAGTCTATAAGTCAGAATTTTGACCATAGACTTGCACTGAATGGGAGGGTGATGTAACTATTACATCACAAGGAGTGGAGTTATGATCCTGTTTGATCAGGTCAATCTCCTCATTTTGTGTTGGAAGGCAGGTAGAAAAAAAGTTGTACATAGGAGCCAGTAAGAGAGCAGGGGAGTATGAGCAGGGGAGTATTTTATGACATCATCAAGCAGGCTTTGGCACAGTTGTAAAGTGAGACTGGCTAGAAGATTGTGGATAATGTTACATCATGGGAAATATTCACAAAATGGAGCCAGGAGATAAACACCTCATTTTATTTTTCCTTTGATATGCAAATAATTAGATAAGTTATAAATAATTATATCAGTTCAGGTATTTATTTATTTATTTTACTAGGCCCCAGTAGTCTGTGAATGACAGACACGCTAATTATAAATCCTGTAACAAAAAGTACAGATGCGCACTCTTAGACTTGGGATAATAAAATAAAACTAAAAATTCAAGGACAATTCTGTGGTAAATGTGAACAAAATCGATATGTTAACCAATAAAAAAAAAAACTTGCTTATTTTCGT
Source organism: Pelodytes ibericus (assembly GCA_036172795.1). NCBI lineage: Eukaryota > Metazoa > Chordata > Amphibia > Anura > Pelodytidae > Pelodytes > Pelodytes ibericus. Next base: position 5,906,683 of record CM069867.1, on the reverse strand, counting down.
CAGCACTGAGTAGACCATTGATAGAGAAAATAGGACTACACTAGTCTTCCCACTCGTTTTACAAAAAAAGATGTTTCCCCAAACTGATTGGCTTCATATAAAAATGTTACTTTGATTTCACCAGTTGGATACATAGTATTTACAAAACAGATCCTCTAATATCCAAACAAGCACTCTGTCATGACACCTCATTCAGAGAAGGGCTGGTAACTTTTGTCCCAGAGGGCAAAAAAAAAACAACAAACAAACAAAGTCCCATTTTGCCATTTCAATGCAGCTTGAAATTCCCTCTTTTATGATTAAAGCTCTTAATTTCCCCATTTTTTTGCCATTTTAAAGATTTGTAAAAATATATATATATTTACTGTATATTAAATTAAGTTTAGTTAACCCCTTAACCCCTTCAGGCGCGTGCTGTAAGTCTGATAGCTCTGACCAGTACATGGGACTGCTGATTTTTTTTTTTATATATTATTATATATTGTTTTGTCTCTTTGGGGTGAACCTTGTTTGTTTGTTTGTTTTATTAGTCAGTTAGTTGGGATTAGTGGGTTGGTGTTGCACTAGTTGTATAGACTATCATTGGGAAATTAAATGAAAAACAACTTATTTTTTTAAAATTTCAACCTTTTATATATGTGTGTATATATATATATCCAAAGAAAGGTCTAACTGGCTGCATTAAATGACAAAGTGGAAAATTGCTCTGTAAGGTGTTTACATGTGTCCCCTGCTTATGACGTCACCTGTGGTTTGATATGCAAATTACACATTAGACTGAAAAGCAGTTCATTTTGCATACCAAGCCGCAGGTGATGTCATAAGCAGGGGACACCACGGACATTTAACATGCATTGTTCTCCTAATTTAGGCATTTATTTACAATTTTGCTCACACAACATATAGAGCGTTTTCAATTGTTTTTTATTCTCTAAATCCTCAGTAAAAAAAACAAAACAAAAAAAAAAAAAAAACAATGTTTAGGTGTTACCGTCTCTATAAGGGGGTTAAAGAAATGCAACAAGACACCAGCAATTAAACTGTATTGGCCATATCCATCCAAACCTACAGCACAGCATGTGGCCTTGAAAAGGAAAGACGGGGGATGGGCGATAGAGAAATAATTACACCCATTATATGGATGTATATACACACACATTACTGGTAAACCGGAGAGGTAGGAAGCAGGATGTTTATCCCTATATAGGGTTGCTACCTTTTCTACAAAAAAAAAATACCGGCCTTGCTGGTGCCTCCATAGACTTAACATTGGCATCAAGCCAATTTTTTACCGGCGTGCCGGTAAAAATACCGGCTGGGTGGCAACCCTATCCCTATATCACAAAACCTTAACAAAATTGAAAGAAACAAACTTAGGATGAGGTGGTACATTATGTACTATATACAGTCTTGAATTACTGATCCCTTGTCTCTACAGCAGAATAGCTCTATTGATCTTTATACATAACCTCCTTAGCCAACCTGAACATTGGTTATAATGTGAATGTAAAAAATAAAATAAAAAAACATTATAATTAATGTTTAGATGGGCTAAGGGGGGGGGGGGGGGGGGGTTATATATAAAGATCACTTATGAGTTCTAAAAAAAGGGTTGTGCTGTCACCATGGCAACCAATGGAATGTCCAGGTTGATTACATCACTTTTAGAACGTTGGCCCTGAAAATACCTTTACAGGTGAGGTTCAGGTGCTGAGATGGTTTAACCGTTTAGGTGCTGTAAGGCTTAGAAAGTGGTCTACACATTACCTTCCCTTGGGAAGCCTTCAAGACTTCCTCCAAGATGTTACACACATGGCTTCTCCTGGTGCCTTCATTTTCAGCACAAAGAGCTCTCTGATCAGCCTCCATCCAGCTGCCAATCACCAGCTAGAGCCCCCCACCCCCCCATCCCAGACTCTTCCCAAACCACAAGCACCCAAGACATACATCAAAACCACAAATTGCAACTTACACTATCCACATCCCGGTGATGGTGAAGGCTGGAAGGGTGAGAGGCAGGATCACCCAGCCAGGCATTTTTGAGAGGTTCATTTAGACTGTGTGTAATCAGAGGCCAGTGCCCCCACTTGCTTACATCCAGGGGTAATGCCAGGGTTGTATATTCACACTTTAAAAAACAGGCAGGGGGTCAGGGAAAGAACAAGACCTCTGTCAAACTCTGTCTGCAGCAAGAGAAGGTCTTAGTCCAGGTGGGAGTTTTTCCCAATAACTCCACAGAAGTTGGTTCTGGATTTCTCCCATAGCCTGGGTTACTGATTGCACAGCCTGGATCTACCCAGGTTAAAGGTTAGCTGGAGCTGTGTGCTCTCCCTGGTGTACCCAGCAGTGTATTAATCTTACTCTGGCACATTAACTCTACTCCTCCAACCCGGTCCTGTGGCACATTAACTCTCCTCCAAGAAGGTATTGTGGCACATTAACTCTCCTCCAAGAAGGTATTGTGGCACATTAACTCTACTCCAAGAAGGTATTGTGGCACATTAACTCTACTCCACCAGGCAGGTCATGTGGCACATTAACTCTACTCCACCAGGCAGGTCATGTGGCACATTAACTCTACTCCAAGAAGGTCCTGTGGCATATTAACTCTGCTCCTCCAGGCAGGTCCTGTGGCACATTGACTCTACTCCAAGAAGGTCCTGTGGCACATTGACTCTACTCCAGGCAGGTCCTGTGGCACATTGACTCTACTCCAAGAAGGTCCTGTGGTACATTAACTCTACTCCAGGCAGGTCCTGTGGCACATTGACTCTACTCCAGGCAGGTCCTGTGGCACATTGACTCTACTCCAGGCAGGTCCTGTGGCACACTGACTACTTCTCCAGGCAGGTCCTGTGGCACATTAACTCCACACCAAGATGGTCCTGTGGCACATTAACAATACTCCTGGCAGGTCCTGTGGCACATTAACAATAATCCTGGAAGGTCCTGTGGCACATTAACAATAATCCTGGCAGGTCCTGTGGCACATTCACAATACTCCTGGCAGGTCCTGTGGCACATTCACAATACTCCTGGCAGGTCCTGTGGCACATTCACAATACTCCTGGCAGGTCCTGTGGCACATTAACAATACTCCTGGCAGGTCCTGTGGCACATTAACTCTCCTCCAGGAAGGTTCTGTGGCACATTCACAATACTCCTGGGAGGTCCTGTGGCACATTCACAATACTCCTGGCAGGTCCTGTGGCACATTCACAATACTCCTGGCAGGTCCTGTGGCACATTCACAATACTCCTGGCAGGTCCTGTGGCACATTCACAATACTCCTGGCAGGTCCTGTGGCACATTCACAATACTCCTGGCAGGTCCTGTGGCACATTCACAATACTCCTGGCAGGTCCTGTGGCACATTCACAATACTCCTGGCAGGTCCTGTGGCACATTCACAATACTCCTGGCAGGTCCTGTGGCACATTCACAATACTCCTGGCAGGTCCTGTAGTGTAATAACTTTACCCATAAATGTCTCCAATCATTGCATTAACTTCCCTCCAGTAGGGTGGTCTGCTGTCATAGTGGGCACTCCCGGGACAAGGCTTCATCCAGTCCGGCCAGAGGAGGGTGATCAAGCTTATGAATGGGATCCGCACCGTGATCTCCAGGATCACTTACCGAGACTCCTACACGAGAGATCCCAAACCCTGCTCCAGCCAGTCACCGCCCCAACCCCTCCCTGGAGAGTGAAGGGGAGGGAGGAGGACACACCCCTAGCAGTGCTGAGTGGGGGCTGCTGGGGTGGGCACACTCTTTAACCCTCTGCAGCCGGGAGAAAAATACAAGTGCAGGAAAAAAACAAATAGTAGAAAAAGATCACTCAGGTGTCTTATGGTTATAGATACAATTATTTCACATGTAACTTATATTTAATAAAAACTGCATTAAACTATTTTTTTTTTTTACATATAATACATTTTAAACATATTCATAAATGTATTAAAATATCTGCTATTTAATAAAAAATTGTATAAAAAAATGTCATTTTTGGTTTTATTGGACTCCCTTAACACCAGTACTTGCACTCTCCCTTCTTTGTTACCCCCCCACGCAAATACTTGCACTTTATTACCCCTACTGTATTTACCACAGCACCAGATTCCCCCACACAATGTACCCAAATGTACTGGTGCAGATTCCCCCACCCCACCACACCACCAAATTGTCTCATACTTTTTGCAACACCACCAGATAATCCCCAAAGTAGTAGCCACAGAACTTGCCACACCACCAGATTCCCCAGCAGTACTTGCCACAACTCCAACATGCCCCTGCAATTCTTAACAGCTCCCCATTGTCAGGTAAGGGCAGAATGTCTGTCCCCTGCTCTATGGGCACAGAGATCCCACTACACTGCCTGCACATCAGCAGAGTCTGATTATAAGGCACTGAAAAATAATAATGGCGGAGGTGGGGGGCATTTAAAACTCCCAGCAAAAGTCTGAATTAGAAGTTTGCGCCAGTACAAAAAAAAAACCAAATGAGCTGTTCAAAAAAATAGAGCAATTGTGCCATATATCTCAGAATTCTGTGGTAGCCCCAAAAAAGGAAATTAAATTGCGGCATCAAATTTGTAAAATAAAATAAAATAAAAAATGTGGGGTGAAGGTGTAAGATTTAGGCCACTTGCCATGTGTCTAGAAGAGACATTGCAAAACCGCCATTGATATACTGCCAGATGTTGCAGTCAATATGTCCGTGTTTCAGATAGGAACTCGGAGTGTAAATAATTGGCACCATCTTATGGCAACTACAAGTGTGCCATGTTTGTATTTCGGCTGATGTGTGTTTTTCTTATTAAGAGAGGAGTCGTGGTGGCAGAACGTCACCAAGATTGTTCATGGCGGACCTTCGCTGAACTTTGCGATGGACACTTAAAGGAATATTAATCATTGTTTAACCCTGGTTTCCATGAAGGAAGCCAGGGTTAAACAATACATGTCCCGGTAGAATTAAGTAAACCCGACATGTATCTTAATAGATTCACGCGGGTTTACTATCTGCTGTGTCTCACATGCGAGACACAGCACTTCCTGGTTGTTACGTGCTGACAAACACTGCGCGCAGCCAATCAGAGCGGGGGCACGCCCTGCTCTGACAGCTGAATGTGAGGGTCTCCTGCTGCTAGCACAGTGAGAGACCCTCATTTTTGCATGGGATCGCCAGGGGGGTCCTAGTTAAGGCTCTAGCAGAGAGAGCCGGTCGCCGACCAGACGGCTGGCTGCTTCCGATGGAAACATGGCAGCTGTCGGTCAGAGGATAAACTGGCGTGTACAATCAAAAGTACTATCAAAAGTATCCGCCAGGTCATCCTCATACTAGAGGCAACTAACTTTTCGCTTGTGCTTCTATATTAGAAGCACAAGTGAAAAATTAAGTTTAGTGTCCCTTTAAATTATGTTCGAATGACCTTCACTGACCTTGTCACAGACACTTTTGTGGACCCATTATCTATACCTGCTAGCAAATTGCTGTGCCACTGTATAATATAACGCTACCATCAGATGTACGTCCTACAAACCCTTACTAACCATTTCCGAAGGACCGGCGGTCTCTGCTCTTGTGACCAATAAAAGCGCTACCTCTCTATTTCAAGTTATATTATGTTTATAATGTAATACTTTATTTGAAGCATACTCGACATCCCTAGTCATACCTTCAACAGAAGGGTAAAAAGACAAGAGGTCAGCCGATAAGACTTGAAGAAAGGTTTCGTCTTCGACAGCGGAAGGGATTCTTTACAGTAAGGACAATAAAAGGTATGGAATTCACTGCCTGGAGAGGTGGCGCTAGCAAATATATGAGATGCCTTAAAAAGGGCCTGGATCATTTTTTTTTTTTTTTTTTAAAAGAGCAGAGCATAGACGGCTAGATGCCCGGGTGTGGCATAGTTATTGGGGCTCCCGGGTGTGGCACTATTAATGGGGCTTCCGGGTGTGGAATAGTTAATGGGGCTCCCGGGTGTGGTATTATTAATGGGGCTCCAGGGTGTGGCATAGTTAATAGGGCTCCCGGGTGTGGCATAGTTAATGGGGGTCCCGAGTGTGGCATAGTTAATGGGGCTCCCGGGTGTGGTATTATTAATGGGGTTCCCGGGTGTGGCATAGTTAATGGGGGTCCCGGGTGTGGTATAGTTAATGGGGTTCCCGGGTGTGGCATAGTTAATGGGGGTCCTGGGTGTGGCATAGTTAATGGGGGTCCCGAGTGTGGCATAGTTAATGGGGCTCCCGGGTGTGGTATTATTAATGGGGTTCCCGGGTGTGGCATAGTTAATGGGGTTCCCGGGTGTGGCATAGTTAATGGGGTTCCCGGGTGTGGCATAGTTAATGGGGCTCCCGGGTGTGAAATAGTTAATGGGGCTCCCGAGTGTGGCATTATTAGTGGGGCTCCAGGGTGTGGCATAGTTAATGGGGCTCCTGGGTGTGGCATAGTTAATGGGGCTCCCGGGTGTGGCTTTATTAATGGGGCTCCCGGGTGTGGCATAGTTAATGGGGCTCCCGGGTGTGAAATAGTTAATGGGGCTCCCGAGTGTGGCATTATTAGTGGGGCTCCCGGGTGTGGCATAGTTAATGGGGCTCCTGGGTGTGGCATAGTTAATGGGGCTCCCGGGTGTGGCTTTATTAATGGGGCTCCCGAGTGTGGCATTGTTAATGGGGATCCCGGGTGTGGCACTATTAATGGGGCTCCCGGGTGTGGCATTATTAATGGGGCTCCCGAGTGTGGCATTATTAATGGGGATCCCGAGTGTGGCACTATTAATGGGGGTCCTGGGTGTGGCATTATTAATGGGGATCCCGAGTGTGGCATTATTAATGGGGATCCCGAGTGTGGCACTATTAATGGGGGTCCTGGGTGTGGCATTATTAATGGGGCTCCCGAGTGTGGCATTATTAATGGGGATCCCGAGTGTGGCACTATTAATGGGGGTCCTGGGTGTGGCATTATTAATGGGGATCCCGAGTGTGGCATTATTAATGGGGATCCCGGGTGTGGCATAGTTAATGGGGCTCCCGGGTGTGGCATAGTTAATTTGGCTCCTGGGTGTGGCATAGTTAATGGGGCTCCTGGGTGTGGCATAGTTAATGGGGCTCCTGGGTGTGGCATAGTTAATGGGGGTCCTGGGTGTGGCATTATTAATGGGGATCCCGAGTGTGGCATTATTAATGGGGATCCCGGGTGTGGCATAGTTAATGGGGCTCCCGGGTGTGGCATAGTTAATTTGGCTCCTGGGTGTGGCATAGTTAATGGGGCTCCTGTGTGTGGCATAGTTAATGGGGCTCCCGGGTGTGGAATAGTTAATGGGGCTCCCGGGTGTGGAATAGTTAATGGGGCTCCTGTGTGTGGCATAGTTAATGGGGTTCCCGGGTGTGGCATAGTTAATGGGGCTCCTGTGTGTGGCATTATTAATGGGGCTCCCGGGTGTGGCATAGTTAATGGGGGTCCCGGGTGTGGTATAGTTAATGGGGTTCCCGGGTGTGGCATAGTTAATGGGGGTCCTGGGTGTGGCATAGTTAATGGGGGTCCCGAGTGTGGCATAGTTAATGGGGCTCCCGGGTGTGGTATTATTAATGGGGTTCCCGGGTGTGGCATAGTTAATGGGGTTCCCGGGTGTGGCATAGTTAATGGGGTTCCCGGGTGTGGCATAGTTAATGGGGCTCCCGGGTGTGAAATAGTTAATGGGGCTCCCGAGTGTGGCATTATTAGTGGGGCTCCAGGGTGTGGCATAGTTAATGGGGCTCCTGGGTGTGGCATAGTTAATGGGGCTCCCGGGTGTGGCTTTATTAATGGGGCTCCCGGGTGTGGCATAGTTAATGGGGCTCCCGGGTGTGGCATAGTTAATGGGGCTCCCGAGTGTGGCATTATTAGTGGGGCTCCAGGGTGTGGCATAGTTAATGGGGCTCCTGGGTGTGGCATAGTTAATGGGGCTCCCGGGTGTGGCTTTATTAATGGGGCTCCCGAGTGTGGCATTGTTAATGGGGATCCCGGGTGTGGCACTATTAATGGGGCTCCCGGGTGTGGCATTATTAATGGGGCTCCCGAGTGTGGCATTATTAATGGGGATCCCGAGTGTGGCACTATTAATGGGGGTCCTGGGTGTGGCATTATTAATGGGGATCCCGAGTGTGGCATTATTAATGGGGATCCCGAGTGTGGCACTATTAATGGGGGTCCTGGGTGTGGCATTATTAATGGGGCTCCCGAGTGTGGCATTATTAATGGGGATCCCGAGTGTGGCACTATTAATGGGGGTCCTGGGTGTGGCATTATTAATGGGGATCCCGAGTGTGGCATTATTAATGGGGATCCCGGGTGTGGCATAGTTAATGGGGCTCCCGGGTGTGGCATAGTTAATTTGGCTCCTGGGTGTGGCATAGTTAATGGGGCTCCTGGGTGTGGCATAGTTAATGGGGCTCCTGGGTGTGGCATAGTTAATGGGGGTCCTGGGTGTGGCATTATTAATGGGGATCCCGAGTGTGGCATTATTAATGGGGATCCCGGGTGTGGCATAGTTAATGGGGCTCCCGGGTGTGGCATAGTTAATTTGGCTCCTGGGTGTGGCATAGTTAATGGGGCTCCTGTGTGTGGCATAGTTAATGGGGCTCCCGGGTGTGGAATAGTTAATGGGGCTCCCGGGTGTGGAATAGTTAATGGGGCTCCTGTGTGTGGCATAGTTAATGGGGTTCCCGGGTGTGGCATAGTTAATGGGGCTCCTGTGTGTGGCATTATTAATGGGGCTCCCGGGTGTGGCATAGTTAATGGGGCTCCCGGGTGTGGCATAGTTAATGGGGCTCCCGGGTGTGGAATAGTTAATGGGGCTCCCGGGTGTGGAATAGTTAATGGGGCTCCCGGGTGTGGCATAGTTAATGGGGCTCCCGGGTGTGGCATAGTTAATGGGGCTCCCGGGTGTGGCATAGTTAATGGGGCTCCTGGGTGTGGCATAGTTAATGGGGCTCCCGGGTGTGGTATTATTAATGGGGCTCCCGGGTGTGGCATAGTTAATGGGGCTCCCGGGTGTGGCATAGTTAATGGGGTTCCCGGGTGTGGCATAGTTAATGGGGCTCCCGGGTGTGGCATAGTTAATGGGGTTCCCGGGTGTGGCATAGTTAATGGGGCTCCCGGGTGTGGCATAGTTAATGGGGCTCCCGGGTGTGGCATTATAAATGGGGGCTCCCGGGTGTGGCATAGTTAATGGGGCTCCCGGGTGTGGAATAGTTAATGGGGCTCCCGGGTGTGGAATAGTTAATAGGGCTCCTGTGTGTGGCATAGTTAATGGGGTTCCCGGGTGTGGCATAGTTAATGGGGCTCCTGTGTGTGGCATTATTAATGGGGCTCCCGGGTGTGGCATAGTTAATGGGGCTCCTGGGTGTGGCATAGTTAATGGGGCTCCCGGGTGTGGTATTATTAATGGGGCTCCCGGGTGTGGCATAGTTAATGGGGCTCCCGGGTGTGGCATAGTTAATGGGGTTCCCGGGTGTGGCATAGTTAATGGGGCTCCCGGGTGTGGCATAGTTAATGGGGTTCCCGGGTGTGGCATAGTTAATGGGGCTCCCGGGTGTGGCATAGTTAATGGGGCTCCCGGGTGTGGCATTATAAATGGGGGCTCCCGGGTGTGGCATAGTTAATGGGGCTCCCGGGTGTGGCATTATAAATGGGGGCTCCCGGGTGTGGCATAGTTAATGGGGCTCCCGGGTGTGGAATAGTTAATGGGGCTCCCGAGTGTGGCATAGTTAATGGGGCTCCCGGGTGTGGCATAGTTAATGGGGCTCCCGGGTGTGGAATAGTTAATGGGGCTCCCGGGTGTGGCATAGTTAATGGGGCTCCCGGGTGTGGCATAGTTAATGGGGCTCCCAGGTGTGGCATAGTTATGGGGCTACCGGGTGTGGCATAGTTAATGGGGCTCCCGGGTGTGGCATAGTTAATGGGGCTCACGGGTGTGAAATAGTTAATGGGGCTCCCGAGTGTGGCATTGTTAATGGGGATCCCGGGTGTGGCACTGTTAATGGGGCTCCCGAGTGTGGCATAGTTAATGGGGCTCCCGGGTGTGGCATTATTAATGGGGCTCCCGAGTGTGGCATAGTTAATGGGGCTCCCGGGTGTGGAATAGTTAATTTGGCTCCTGGGTGTGGCATAGTTAATGGGGCTCCTGGGTGTGGCATAGTTAATGGGGATCCCGGGTGTGGAATAGTTAATGGGGCTCCCGGGTGTGGAATAGTTAATGGGGCTCCTGTGTGTGGCATTATAAATGGGGCTCCCGGGTGTGGAATAGTTAATGGGGCTCCTGTGTGTGGCTTTATTAATGGGGCTCCCGGGTGTGGCATAGTTAATTTGGCTCCTGGGTGTGGCATAGTTAATGGGGCTCCCGGGTGTGGCATAGTTAATGGGGCTCCCAGGTGTGGAATAGTTAATGGGGCTCCCGGGTGTGGAATAGTTAATGGGGCTCCTGTGTGTGGCATTATAAATGGGGCTCCCGGGTGTGGCATAGTTAATGGGGCTCCTGTGTGTGGCATTATAAATGGGGCTCCCGGGTGTGGCATAGTTAATGGGGCTCCTGTGTGTGGCATAGTTATGGGGCTCCTGTGTGTGGCATAGTTAATGGGGCTCCTGTGTGTGGCATAGTTAATGGGGTTCCCGGGTGTGGCATAGTTAATGGGGCTCCTGTGTGTGGCATAGTTAATGGGGTTCCCGGGTGTGGCATAGTTAATGGGGTTCCCGGGTGTGGCATAGTTAATGGGGTTCCCGGGTGTGGCATAGTTAATGGGGCTCCCGGGTGTGGCTTTATTAATGGGTCATCTGACTGGCATTACTAAGGAATCTGTCATGGTATTGGAGGAAATCCAGAGGGGTGACACCATGCGTTACCCCACCGGGTGACACCAACCCTAGCGACGCCTCTGGTTCATAGTATGGTTGAGAGTGATAAAATCCATTTCCAGCCCTTATTACAAACTCTGGTTCAAGTAGACTTGCTCTATAATAATGAGAATATACATGGTCACGTGACAGAGGGCACATAAGCCCCGCGGGGTACCGGCGCGGCCAGCCCTCTGGTCCGCGAGAGCATTGTTAAGAGAGAACTTAAAACTATAAATTCCTGAAATACCTCTGGTGTACTGCGGAGCCTGGAGGCGAAGGTAGCTGCTACCCCACCCTCCATGAATTGGTGAATATAGTCATGGTGGGGTAGAGGTCACCTGCCTATTTAAAAGGGGGGTGGACTAGATGGGTTGTTAAGTTTATTAGATATTGAAGTTCTGGCTTTTAGGGTTGAATGTTATGAGTTAATTCTCTGGGGGGCTTAAAGACCAGGGATGTGAGATTACAAATGATGTGTAAACCAAATAAAACACCACAGCCTTTTCTTGCAAATACTTGTTTTGTGTATTTTATTTATATGGGTTGTAGGTATCAATTAACTCCTGCAGCACTTATGTGTTACACCTTCTAGGTTTGGGAGAGTTTTATAATAATGATAGAAAGTCATGTAAATGCCCAGTATTAAACTGGGCACAAACGTATAATATATAACTACAGACAAGTCCTATACAAGTCTTTAACTAAAAAAAACTAAACCCACCAAGGAGAAACCAGCACACTTCTTACCTCTTATTACACAGGTGGCTAACCAGATATATTGGGCGGGGCTCTTTAAATAATGTCACATGATAGAAACATTTAAATACATAAAGGGAATCAACACAGTAAAGGAAGAGAGTATATTTAAATGAAGAAAAACTACCACAACTAGAGGACATAGTCTTAAATTAGAGGGGCAACGATTTAAATGTAATATTAGGAAGTATTACTTTACTGAGAGGGTAGTGGATGTATGGAATAGCCTGCCAGCAGAAGTGGTAGAGGTTAATACAGTGAAGGAGTTTAAGCATGCATGGGATAGGTATAAGGCTATCCTAGATATAAGATAAGGCCAGGGACTAATGAAAGGATTACATTACTGAGAGGGTAGTGGATGTATGGAATAGTCTTCCAGTAGAAGTAGTAGAGGTTAATACAGTGAAGGAGTTTAAGCATGCGTGGCATAGGTATAAGGCTATCCTAGATATAAGATAAGGCCAGGAACTAATGAAAGTATTACATTACTGAGAGGGTAGTGGATGTATGGAATAGTCTTCCAGTAGAAGTGGTAGAGGTTAATACAGTGAAGGAGTTTAAGCATGCATGGGATAGGTATAAGGCTATCCTAGATATAAGATAAGGCCAGGGACTAATGAAAGTATTACTTTACTGAGAGAGTAGTGGATGTATGGAATAGTCTTCCAGTAGAGGTTAATACAGTGAAGGAGTTTAAGCATGCGTGGGATAGACACAAGGCTATCCTAGATATAAGATAAGGCCAGGGACTAATGAAAGTATTACTTTACTGAGACGGTAGTGGATGTATGGAATAGTCTTCCAGTAGAAGTGGTAGAGGTTAATACAGTGAAGGAGTTTAAGCATGCATGGGATAGGGATAAGGCTATCCTAGATATAAGGTAAGGCCAGGGACTAATGAAAGTATTACATTACTGAGAGGGTAGTAGATGTATGGAATAGTCTTCCAGTAGAAGTGGTAGAGGTTAATACAGTGAAGGAGTTTAAGCATGCGTGGGATAGGTATAAGGCTATCCTAGATATAAGATAGGGAACTGGGGACTAATGAAAGTATTACATTACTGAGAGGGTAGTGGATGCATGAATAGTCTTCCAGAAGAAGTGGTAGAGGATAATACAGTGAAGGAGTTTAAGCATGCATGGGATAGGTATAAGGCTATATTAGATATAAGATAAGGCCAGGGACTAATGAAAGTATTACATTACTGAGAGGGTAGTGGATGCATGGAATAGTCTGCCAGTAGAAGTGGTATAGGTTAATACAGTGAAGGAGTTTAAGCATGAGTGGGATAGACTCAAGGCTATCCTAGATATAAGATAGGGAACTGGGGACTAATAAAAGCACTCAAAAAAAATTGGGCAGACTAGATGGGCCGAATGGTTCTTATCTGCCGACACATTCTATGTTTCTATGTTTGTAGGACAGACCCAGAAAATCCAAACAGGGAAAATCAATCAATCACAGAAAAAAAAGAAAAAGTCACCAAATTTAAAATAGAGGAATTTTTAACAAAAAGTTAGTTCTGGGGCTGGAAGTGCAGGGAATTACCATAGAAATAGTTTTAGGATGTTACCCCTGAAAATGACTTTTGAAATTAACCCCCCAACGTGTTTAAACACAGAGAACATGGGAGGGGGATGTATAAAAGTAGTACACACAGAAATGGTGCTAGCACTTCCCATTAATAACAAAAATGGTGCAAACCTGGGATTGCACTAAAATCACAATTTCACCAGGAAACAAATACATGTTATAATCATTGCATAAGTAACAAATCTCTGTTATTAATTACAATATGTGTGTTGGAGTTGCTTGTATCACTGATATTGGTCCAGCTAGTTCCTGATTGGCTGTCAGAGAGATCACACTATGTGCAGGACATTCCTGATTTGGGGGTCTGTGCTGCATTAACACCGAGTTCAGTGGGAAAGCGGTGCCTGGGACATCGGAGAATGCTTGCTGCGCATGTGCATGGATGGTAGGACTGTGACTCGACCTCCGAAGCCAGGGAAGCCCTCACTAATTTGGTGGCCCCTTACAGAAAAAAATTCCTGGTCTCCCCCTGTCCCTATATCTCTCTAACCCCCCTTCCCTTCCAAAATCATTTCATCCAGGTCTTTGTATATGATGCCAGTGATTTAAATGCACCCCAGGACATGCCCCTTCACCCGCATTGCACATCCAGGTCTTATTACTGCCCCCCAGGACATGTCCCATCACCGCATTGCACATCCAGGACTTATCCCTGCCCCCCTAGGACATGGTCCATCACCTGCAATGCATATCCAGGACTTGCCACTGCTTCCTAGGACATGCCCCATCACCCGCATTGCACATCCAGGACTTAACCCTGCCCCTTAGGACATACCCCCCTCACCCACAGTGCACATACAGGACTTATCCCTGCCCCCCTAGGACATGGCCCATCACCCGCAATGCATATCCAGGACTTGCCACTGCTCCCCAGGATATGCCCCATCACCCACAATGCACATCCAGGATTTATCCCTGCTCCCCAGGACGTGCCCCATCACCCACAATGCACATCCAGGACTTATCCCTGCTCCCCAGGACGTGCCCCATCACCCACAATGCACATCCAGGACTTATCCCTGCTCCCCAGGACGTGCCCCATCACCCACACTGCACATCCAGGACTTATCCCTGCTCCCCAGGACATGGCTCATCACCCACAATGCACATCCAGGACTTATCCCTGCCCTCCAGGACATGCCCCATCACCCACAATGCACATCCAGGACTTATCCCTGCTCCCCAGGACGTGCCCCATCACCCGCATTGCACATCCAGGACTTATCCCTGCCCCCCTGGACATGCCTCATCACCCACAATGCACAACCAGGACTTATCCCTGCCCCCCAGGACATAGCCCATCACCCGCAATGCATATCCAGGACTTGCCACTGCTCCCCAGGACATGCCCCATCACCCACAATGCACATCCAGGACTTATCCCTGCTCCCCAGGACGTGCCCCATCACCCACAATGCACATCCAGGACTTATCCCTGCCCCCCAGGACATGGCCCATCACCCACAATGCGCATCCAGGACTTATCCCTGCCCCCCAGGACATGCCCCATCACCCACAATGCACATCCAGGACTTATCCCTGCTCCCCAGGACGTGCCCCATCACCCGCATTGCACATCCAGGACTTATCCCTGCCCCCCTGGACATGCCTCATCACCCACAATGCACATCCAGGACTTATCCCTGCCCCCCTGGACATGCCTCATCACCCACAATGCACATCCAGGACTTATCCCTGCCCCCCAGGTTATGCCCCATCACCCACAATGCACATCCAGGACTTATCCCTGCCCCCCTGGACATGCCTTATCACCCACAATGCACATCCAGGACTTATCCCTGCCCCCCAGGACATGGCCCATCACCCACAATGCGCATCCAGGACTTATCCCTGCCCCCCAGGACATGCCCCATCACCCACAATGCACATCCAGGACTTATCCCTGCTCCCCAGGACGTGCCCCATCACCCGCATTGCACATCCAGGACTTATCCCTGCCCCCCTGGACATGCCTCATCACCCACAATGCACATCCAGGACTTATCCCTGCCCCCCTGGACATGCCTCATCACCCACAATGCACATCCAGGACTTATCCCTGCCCCCCAGGTTATGCCCCATCACCCACAATGCACATCCAGGACTTATCCCTGCCCCCCTGGACATGCCCCATCACCCACAATGCACATCCAGGACTTATCCCTGCCCCCCTGGACATGCCCCATCACCCACAATGCACATCCAGGACTTATCCCTGCCCCCCTGGACATGCCTCATCACCCGCATTGCTCACCCAGGGATTAAAGGGTCTGGGCTCGTGCCAGGTGTCCTTAGGACATACCCCATAACCCACAATGCACATCCAGGACTTATCCCTGCCCCCCAGGACATGGCCCATCACCCGCAATGCATATCCAGGACTTGCCACTGCTCCCCAGGACATGCCCCATCACCCACAATGCACATCCAGGACTTATCCCTACCCCCCAGGAAGTGCCCCATCACCCACAATGCACATCCAGGACTTATCCCTACCCCCCAGGACATGCCCCATCACCCACAATGCACATCCAGGACTTGCCACTGCTCCCCAGGACATGCCCCATCACCCACAATGCACATCCAGGACTTATCCCTTACCCCCCAGGACATGCCCCATCACCCGCATTGCACATCCAGGGATTAAAGGGCCTGGGCCCATGCCAGGTGTATGGCGGCCCTGTCCTAAGTTCTGCCCCCTGCCCCGATGTCCCGATTTGCCGGGGGGGAAATGTTGGGAGATATTGTTTTATTGCTATAGCAAGAATCTATCTACATCTCCAAACCCCTCCTTATTGGATCTGTATTTAGAGGCCCCGCTGAGATTATTTTCAGTGTGAAATTACAGGAGAAATGTAAATAGTGTTAAAGTACAAATAAGTACATTTCATATATAATAGATTAAGTTCCAGCATCCAGGGAAACAAAACTGGGTAGAGCTGCCCTTCCTATCAATCATGTCACTTCACTTTGAATATTGTAACTATCCAATCCTACCTGTGGTGGAGCTGTAACATTAGGCTCTGTTTTGCGATTGATTGACTGATTGTCTATGGTTCTGCCCTTGGAGTATTTAAAGAGCCCCGCCTAATACATCTGTTTAGACACCTGTGCAGTAAGAGGTGTCAGCTTGCTAGGTGTGTCGGTTAATTAAGGACTTGTATATCATTAGTTCTGTAGTGATAGGTTATAAATGTCTGGCAGCTTTAATATTATATGTAGCTTTCTGTGTTATGTCTTTCCCTGCTTTGTATCCATCACTAGGGTTGCCACCTTTTCTATATAAAAAAAAAAATACCCGCCATGTTACTTTCTCTATAGACTTTACATTGGGGTCAAGCCAATTTATTTACTGGCCAGGTGGCAACCCTCTCAGTCACATGGGTTTGGCCTGTACTGATATATAAATGGGGTGTAATAATGTGTTAATACTGACCATTAGCATTGCTTTATAAGGGAGGATGCTGTGATGTTTCTGTA